>VXAX01000384.1:0-153939 GCA_013399835.1 Leptocoma aspasia
AAAAATTCTTCACAGAAAGGGTGGGTAGGCATTGGACCAAGCTACCCAGTGAAGTGGTGGAGTTACAATCCATGAAGGTATTTGAAAGACATGTGGATGTGTGGCACTTGAGTACATGGTTTAGTTGTGGCCTCGGCACTGTCAGGTTAACAGTTGGACTTGGTGGTCTTAAGGGTCTTTTCCAGCCTAAACTATTCTAGGATTCTGTGACTCTATGGCTCAGGTTCAGGGTGAGCCTTACCAACACCTCCAACTCAAGCATTTGCCATTTATATGTGTCGTTCACCCACTAAAACGAAAACATGATTAACAGGTAATCCTCTGAAGTGTCCCACGATCAGAAAGAAGTTAATGTACTTATTTCAAAACCACACTATTAACTAAAGACCTTCTTCAAGGTTTGTTAACAAAGACCTTCTTTGTATGCTACATACAAAGGGCTTTGTAAAGTGTGAAGCTTGGGTGTCTCAGCTTCTTGGGTAGAACTACGCAGAGGCTTTTGCTTCTGGAAGTCTAGTTTGGAGGTACTTATTATTTTACAGTGAAATCATAAAGGGAATATAACCTCATGCTCAAATAAGCAAAAAGAACAACTGTTGCAGAACTTATTATAGCATAATGGTACTGCTAAACTGAACACTTCAGCCCTAAGTTCTTCTTCTCAGCCTTACACAGTCTCTATAAAGTCCTGTGAAGCTGGGATGCATCATGCTTTAGGGCCATACTGCTAGCTCTGGTTCACAGGTGGATAAAAAAATCACCTGGAACATCAAGTCCATGAAAAAATTTGTTCTTGTGCCATCACATTGATTGACAGGCTAGTTCTTGCTCAAAAGCAAGATGTATATTTGGATAATTCATTATATAAAGAAAGAATTTTAAAATATTAATTTCAAACATTTAGCACCATCAATTATGGGGCACTGAACCACATGTTAACTATGTCATATAAACCCATAATTTTTTATCTGAGTTTTAATTAGGCTGTTCTTTCAGCTTATTTGTATAGTCATGCCTTCTTGTATTATGGTAATGAGTGAAAAGGAAGTGAAGTACATATTCCCTGTTATAGATATGCTTTTAGGTATACATTTGGTACCTTCATTGAATAGCTGCAGTACTTCATTGTAGTGGAGGACTCAAAGTTAATATCAAAGAGCTGGGACAGACAGAATGTAAATCTGCACTTTTATTATTTATGCTCTCTCCTTTAATAAATGACGTGGTTTTTTAGATTCAAACTCTCTAATTGCCTTGCACTAGGTGTTCCCAGAGTTTTATACACATAATGAATGCAATGTTAGATGTGTTCCATGTTTGCCTCAGTTTCTCACATTAATAAGGCTTAATCAAATCCACGCTTTCCCTCACACCACCTAGAAGAGAAAGACTCAAAAGAAACCCTCCCATTATTTCTTTATCCCATGGTATGTGGAAGTGTAGAGAAAGTGCTTACTTCCTTCTGCTTCTGTCTCTTGTAAACCTGAGTCTACTGTCCAGAAAGTGGCACAGGCTTGGTCCCCGGCATCATCAAACAGCCAGGCCAGTTAGGATCAGCGTCTATCCAACAAATACAGTCTTCTGCTGGAGCAAGTGCTGGTCAGCCTGTCCTAGCTCTAAAATGACCTTGGGCATGCACAGTGTGTCAGGAAGCACACAGCATAGAACCACAGAACCACAGAACAATTTGGGTTGGAAGTGACTTTCAAAGGTCATCTAGTCCAACCCTTACTAGCATGTGAGGCAACAAACCCTCTACTTGCACCCCTAAATCCTGCAGTCCTCTCAGCAATGAGGTTGAATTAAACAGGATGATTCACACCTTTCAAAGACACTATCTCTGCCACTTTCTCTACTGAAGGTTAGTTCACATTTTCACCATTCTCATCACACCCATGAAGTGAGGTGACAGCCTACTCGCAAGGCCCTAGGCAAGTGTACTGTGTTAGATACAATATGCAGATTCTGCCTTAGTTCTTCTTTTAAACATCCCTTAACTTCTACCCTATGTATTGTAATCAAACCAACACTGCCATAATACTTTTTTGCTTTTCTGAATTTAAATTGCCATTTGTCACACTACCTAAACAAAGACACTGGAACCTTTTTTTAATCCAAAGCAGCTCCACATATGTGAATTAGCACTTAAAACCTTCTTAGAGAGCGTGTATACACTTAATACATGAAAAAGGAGTACACCATGTTAGGCTTTTATTATTCTGTAGAGTCCTCTATTATCTTGACATCTGAAATACATTCAATGAATTGAATGAAGGAAGTCTCGCTGTAGGCACCTCTGCTATGGTTTTACAGCAGAAGAACCTCAGAAATGGGCTAATAAGATCACTGCCTTATATAATGACATTTATACCTATAACAACTATTAATGTGTCCCTGCCTGTCACCTCATGCTTTGGCAGTCATTGGGCATGGATGTTAGACAGGCCATGCATTGAAGAGAAAACTGTATTGGGACAGAAAAGCCTCTGTGTCAGCAAGAGAGCATGGACAGTCCCAGAGGTGTGCACAGAGGGCCAGAGCCAGCACAAGGGAAAAAAGACCAGGATCATGGGGGCAGGAGTGGGGAGGAAGGAATGAACCAAGTAGATGAGCTCCAGTGATCATAAAGCTGCAAGCTCCACCTCAGACTGATGTACAAACAGCTCAACAACTTCCAGTGGCTCCGGAAGTGGCTGAATTCACATATGAAGTCTGAAATAAAAACGTACTTTCACCTGTTGTTAATTTCCCAAGACATCATGTTCTTCTGTCTTCTTGACACAAGGCAGAGTGAATTTTGCTTTCATCCAAAAAATTATGCTCATTTACCACTAATTGAAATCTAGTGAATGTTGTTTTCAGGTTTATAATTGGGGATTTTGTACTCTTCAAATTACTGTCATATCTGTCATTCAAGGAAATTAAATACTTTGAAATACATTAGCAAAATACAACAATTTATCACTTAGAGCACTAAAAAAGAAATTTTAAAATAATGTTTATTAGATAAATAGTAAGAGTTTAGTATTTAGTATGATGATGTTATCATCCTGACTTTTCCACTAAAAGCCATTTACTTAGGCCTCTTCAGACTTGTGATTTGGTAGACTTCTGGTTCAGTGAATGATAGGTTTCCACATCTGTAGTACCGTACACTATCTAAATCATTGGAAAGATTGCTGAAAATAATTTAGGGAATGTTTAACAATGAAGATCAAAACACATCCGAGCAATTGGTTTTTTTGTCACTGAAATATCTAAAATCATAGAATTTAAATCATAGAATTTACAATACCTAACTGTCATAAAATAAATCCTGACTATAAATCAATCTCTCAAAACAATGAAATAAAAATCTGCTCATTTTCTATTTTTCTTCATAAAATGGCAATTAAAAAAAAAGGCAAGGTCTTCCTTCAGAAATGCTTAGTATTGGGAGAATATTGACAGAATATGACTCTTCTCCCACAAGTAAACAGAAACATGAATCTCTGGGCCCTAGTTCTGTAAGGTATGCTGTGTTCATCTGAAGTTCAGTGTAACAACTGGTATCACTTTCCTTGCTTGGGCCCTTCGTTGGGATCAAGAAGGGACTGGAGAAAGTCCCTGAAATGGAGATGGATGGAAAATCTCCCTCCCAGACTGAAATAACACTGTCCATTTCACCTCTTCTCCTGATAAACCCCTATCCAGTGCAGTTATTAGGCCAGGGCTGCCACCAGTGCCTTTTTGTACACCAACAATTGTATTTCCTCCCATCCTGGCAGCTCTGAAGACAGTCCAGCCTCAGGCTCAAGCTGGAAAACATAGGGTCTTACCTCTCTGAGTCTGCAGCTGCGAGGAGAGGTATCTGGGGAGGATGCAGAGGACTGCCCTGTATGTTACGTCCTGGGGAAGAGTGGCTGCTGGGGTGGGACAGGGACACTGCCCCAGCTGCTGTTCCACTTTGATTAATCTGTGTGCTGGGGATCACAGCTGCTGAAAGTAAAAGACAGAAACAATGCTCATCAGGCAGGAAACAACACTGATAACTGACCAAACAACAATAATATTGATAAATGACCAAACACCCACATGCAACCCCTCCTGTCAAGCTGTAGTGCCAGCTCTTAGCAACTAAGAAAACTAAGGTTGTTCTGATGTGTTGTTTTCCAAAGGGAAGAAGAAAACCCACATGAAAATAAGTAAGTGTTTGTTGCTGCTTCCAAATGACATTTCCGTAAAACCAGGCATGAATGATCACAGCCATGCTCATTGTCTTGGAAGTTTTTGTCTGAATAAGGCTGCAAATATTTTTCACTTTTCTATGATAAGACAGAAAAGTTGTAGAAGATGTGTCAATATTCCTAAGATAGGTATTTTTGGAACTAGTGAACAGAAAGAACAGTTTCAGAAAATGTAAAATGCTTTCTACATTTTCCCCTCAGCTGTAAAAATCACAAATTCCTTGAGAGCAATATTGCTACCATTGGCCCATATTCCTCAGTAATACATACAAAAATTTTAAACCATTTTTAACAGCCTAATAATTTTCTATGAGTTTTCTCTTGTATTCTTTCCAATAAGGAAAGTTTCCTGCCTCCTTCCTTCCTGACTAAATAAAAAGCAGTACAGGACTTTGTTCAAATGTCCTGATTAGTTGATCCCAAATCCTGTAACCTTATTTTCTTGTAACCCTTTAAAAAAAAAAAAAAAATTTAAATCTGACAAATTTAAATCTTTATATCTCTGAAAATTCAGTTACCCAACTATTTCTAGTGACTGTGTCAGGTAGCTTATGCTGATGCTGACTGGCAGACAAATACATGGTCTTAAATATTTTATGAACTGAGAGAATTAATTAGATTGTCTAAAAGATAAAAATTACCTCTCCTGTTTGTCTGTCATATCTTCCAATCTCTTTTAAAAAAACCCATATTGTTCAGGCCTAGTTTACATCGTAAAATTCTACCTATAAAATTTACATTGTGCTAGTGAATATGCTGGAGCTAATGATTTGAGTTTCTTGGTAAAATCCTAGAGTTTAAACAAGTTCCCCAGAGGGCACTGTCACCAGTAAAACATCCTTCTAGGGCTGAAATATGTCCATGGATGCTGCAATCCTAGCAGAAGAAGGACTGCATTAGAGGTAGCCTCACCATAGACCAGTCTTCAACAAAATTATTTCACAGGTCATCATCTTTTCATTCACAGGTGTGAATTTTGCTACAGAAGATCAAAAAGGTGAAAATTCACCTCATCTCCCAAGTCCTCAGCCTGTTTTTGGAAAGGCTCTATTAATCCTTACAAGCCCACCTTTGTGACACACTGGATAGTCACCAAGCTAAGACAGAGTTAAGAAAACACTCATGAGTCTAATTATGTTGTAGCCCATTAATGAGCAGTCCTGGACATATTTCAGCTGGTGGAAATGACACACAGTGCTAGATGACAGACAGGAAACCACTTTGTGAATAAAAACATCCAATACACATGCTGTAGAGGTAATGTCAAAGATTAGGGGAATGTTGACACTGGTGGTCAGAGCTGGAGGAATGGAGGTTGACCTTGGTGCCAGGCTCTGCTCTTTGCTAATTTGTGTGTGGACTAGAGCTTCCTCATCACAGCCCAAGCGACGGCAGACATCTGACAGTGGAAGACATCCCAAACCTTAAAAAGGAATAGAGGACGCAGATCCCACAGGAAGATGAGACATCACTTAAGACAGCAGAGTAGCTCGCAAAGAAGGAGCTGAGGACGTTTTCTTACTAAGACAGGGGAATTTTTTTTCCACTTTGCTCATGCACCCCAAAAGTTACTTTTTCCATGTCTGTCTCTCAGCATAGCATCAAGACAAGTGCAGAAGATAAAAACAAAGGAACAGACTTTTGAAATTCTTATTTTATCTCACATGCAGCACGGAAGAAAATACTCAAAAATAACCAAGAACACATTCTGACAGCAAAAGCTGTGACAATATTTAATGTATTGGGACATTGCAAAGGAAAGCCCTGATTGTCTAAATAAAAAGAGACTATTTAATTTATTCCTTAGGAAAATAGGGTAACTTGCATTTTACCATGACAAAAACTAATAAAACTGTGTAAAAATATACAATGGCTTAGTTTACCAGTACTGTGATCTTTGCATTTAAAATTAACCTCTACAGGATCAGGAGTAAAAAGGTTGGATTATGACCAGGTCTTCAGCACAAAGTAGCAAGAGCTGTTCTTCTTGACGTAGCTGTTCTCTACCACAACCACTATTAGCATTGCATGCAAGTATTTTCTAAGCCATGCTTGCACATTTTCTAACTGATTCAGGCTGTGGTAGCACAGGCTCCCACAGCACTGCCCAAGACATGGTGGTTCTGTCTCTGGGAAAAGGTTATCTGTAGCCAAGCACAGGCAGCCACTGCCAACCTTCTGCTAGGTTTCCCAGCAGTACTTTATTTTTTCTGTTTCTGATGAAGAGAGAGTACACAGTGTAAAATAAGAGCTAGCTACGACAGGCATTAGAGGACCAGATAGGATATTTAAGGATAAAAACACATGTATTAGCTGCAAAAACATACTCCTTTATCCAGAGTTTGTTAAATGCTTGCAGCATGCCAGAAGAGTGTATCTGGGCTCCCAGTCTGCTTTGTAATAAAGCAATGTGGGAGACCAGGGAACTCCTATTGGCAGTGCAACACAACTTTTGTCTGCGCAAAAAAAATTTGCTAATTTGTGTGTTCTTTCACAAGAAAGAACTTCTTTCAAGATAGTGTGTTAATAAAAACACCTCCGTGGGCACCCAGTGAAGTGAAATCACAATACCAGCAGCTTCTGCCTGGCAAAAATGCAACTATTAAAACTGCTCAGAGTAGACATGGCACTGGTCCAAGCTGCTACCTGAATCTTGTAATTACCATCTGAAGGGAAACATTGTCAGGCATTAGCAGTCTACAGATATATGGCAGTCAGAAAACACTGTCAGTGACTTCAGGTTACTTCACTAGTCAAGACTGATAGAAAATTTTGAACACTATTTTAGAAACTGTTAGAAAACTTGACCACATTTTCTTGACAGTTCTGTGTTTAACAAGCTTTCCTAGTGGGTTGGTGGTTACACGTGAGTTACTTGCTCGAAGTGTTGCCATAAATACCTTCCCAATGTCTTTCCAGTCCTGATCCCATTGAATACCTGATTCAAATAGTATGAAACTGAGCAAAGCATGGGTTTAGGAGGGGTAGGTCGTGTTTGACCAACCTGGTCTCCATGACCAGGTGACCCACCTGGTGGATGCAGGAAGGGCTGTGGATGTTGTGTACCTGGACTTCAGCAAGGCCTTTGACACTGTCTCCCACAGCACACTCCTGGAAAATCTGGCAGCCCATGGCTTGGACAGGAGCACCCTTTGTTGGGTCCAGAACTGGCTGGATGGCCGGGGCCAGACAGTGGTGGTGAATGGTGCTGCATCCAGCTGGTGGCCAGTCACCAGTGGTGTCCCTCAGGGGTCTGTGCTGGGGCCAGCTCTGTTCAATATTTTCACTGATGGCATGGATGAGGGAATTGAGTCTTTCATTAGTAAATTTGCAGATGTCACTAAGCTGGGAGCATGTGTCAATCTGATGGAAGGTAGGATGGCTCTGCAGAGAGACAGGGAACAGCTGGATGGATGGGCAGAGTCTAACAAGATGAAGTTTAATAAGTCCAAGCACCAAGTCCTGCATTCTGGCCACAAATTGGCCACATTTGGCCCTGCAGTGCTATAGGCTGGGGACAGTGTGGCTGGACAGTGCCCAGGCAGAAAGGGACCTGGGGGNGGCACTCCGACGCATTGCCTCAGTTTACCAAAGTCCAGCGGCTAGCTATGGCCCCTCAGAGGCAGCTCCGTGTTTGGCCTCTCCCCGTCCAGCACACCTATCTCAGGTGGCAGGGGTGGAGGTTCTGGCTGTCCACCCTCGCAGGGCGACAGCACAGCAGTTGGATGCTCAGGAGTGATGAGGCGAAGGGAGAAGAAAGGGAAGGTCCACTCTGAGGTGAGTATCTAGCAGGAAGGCATTTATTCGGGACAGGGGTCCACGGAGTGGCCCCGAGGGGCAGGTTAGAACAGCTTATAAAGGATGGTGTGAACAAGCGGAGGGGAAATACATCAACTAATTGGCTAGCTCGAAGGAGGGGACTAGGGAGGGATAACAATGGACAAGGACCCATGGATACAGAGGAGGGGAGTGGCTGGGCTACAACAGCCACTGGGGCTTCGAGATGGAACAACCTGGTAGGAGAGGCAGGGTTTAGGGAACAAAACAGCTCTGTAAAAAGACAGGACACTCCCAGGGGGTAGGGTTGGGAGGATTGATAGGAGCCCTCAGGGACCAAGGGTGGGAAAATGGGGAGACAAACAAGTTGAAACCATTACGGAAGCAGGAGGGAAACAGGGACAAACCAACTTCAATCTATAACGTAAATCCAAGTATAACAAGGTTCAAAACAAACACCACAACAGCACTCAGTGCCATGGTTTAATTGAGGTGTTAGGGCTGGGTTGGACTTGATCACCTTAAACTTGTCTCTTCCAGCCTAGTGATTCTGTAAAATGCTCGTGACAACCAGCATGCTCACTGACTCAAGTATAGCACCCCATGTAGGTTCACACACAAAGATGTAGAATTAAGTGTTAGTTTTAAGTGGGTTTTAAAAGAACAGAGAAGAGGTTTAGATTAGAGGTTAGGAAGAAATTCTTTACTGTGAGGGTGGTGAGACACTTGAAAAAGTTGCCCAGGGAAGCTGTGGATGCCCCATCCCTGGCAGTGTTCAAGGACAGGCTGGATGGGTCTTTGAGAAAGCCGGTCTAGCAGAAGGTGCCCCCACCCATGGCAGGGGGGGTGGAAACAGATAATCTTTAGTAATTCTTCCAATGCAAACCATTCTAATCATATGATTCTATCATTCTATGATTACGTAAAAAGGGCTGCTACAAGGTGGCTTTTCTCTTTATCAATTCAAGATAAGCTAACACCCTTAAAGCAGTTTTAAACATACTCAGGTATTTTGGAAAAAAACCAAACAACCTGAAATTGATAAAAGCCAAAGAATCATGAATGCTGTTCATCTGTCTCCCTTAAAAAGTCCAAGCTACAACATTATTTACAAGATGGATATAGCTTAGTCCCAACTTAGTCCCGATTGTGAACCTCAGATTTGGTGACAGCACAAAATTTCAGCCAAAGAAAGTGAGGAGTCGTGTTTTCTTTTCTGGAGTCTCATCACATATCCATTTATCAGTACATAAGAATTTTCCGTGAGAATATTTCTGCAAACTATTCCCTATGAGAAGCTAAATCTACATGTACAGATGCATAGGATCAAATGCATAGGAACAAATTAGGTGGTTGCGAGAGAAAAAGATGATTCTGAATAAGGTTTCTTTAAGAAAAAGAAATCCAAAAAGTAGCATTTAAAGTGTCACAGAATCTAAGGCCAAAAAAAAGTTATTTTTCAATGGAGTTCAGAAACCTATAGTTTCCCATTTCTTTCATGTAGCAAATATTACACTCAGTCTGTACTCAGACTAAGGCATTTAAAAGTTAACAGCATACGAGTAATACCAACTACTTAATAAAATAGAATACAATCAATCACAACTTTAAATGTCCTGATTTTTGTCATAAAAACCTACATCATCACTATTGTGTGACTCACAGCAGCCTTGACAATAACATGAAAAAGAATTGCTAGCTTTACAAGCCTCTCAGTAAAATAAAACCATTTATTAAAGTGGCCACTTCATATAATGCCATTTTCATCACTGCAGATAACATCAATGAAGCCAATTCATTCACTTCCTACATCTGCTTCTCACTCAAAAGTTGAAGTGATAAAAGACGTAATGCATTTTGTCTGAAAGTTAAAAACAGATGCCCTCACAACTACTAAATACTGCATTAAAAAATGTTAATATCCTGCCCATTGCCCTCTTGAGCTTTAAGGTTTATTATCACTCATAACTTACAAACTGTTTCAATTTTTTTTTTGAAATGTTAACAAAAATTGTACACGTAGGCAGGCATGACAAAGGTATTTTAGTAGGAAAATCTCAGATATCTAACTGAAATAATACAATAGGATTATTACATTCATAGTGTAAATGTGTTTATTGTATATTTATAGTCAAAATATGTGAACTCATTATGCAGCATTTCAGTTCCTTAATGTAGATCAATTGAAAAACTGATCTGTGATTCATGAATAAGGCAGAGGAAAAATACTGTGATTTTAAATGGGCTTAATGTATTCAAGATGTCTACAAGGAACGGTAGAAGTAAATTGGTAGCAGTATCAAATGCCCATCAAAATATCCATCTATGTTGCATTTGGTGTTTTCATGGGTATAGTATGATCAGTTCTCCATCCCTCCGAAAAACAAATAAAAACATGTTCAAAATCTACCTTTTTTATATTACTTGTCATATTCTATCCTTCTTGTGAGATAGATACGGATTTCAGAGTACATTCTACTCTACAAAATGATCCCTAATATTAAGTAAAAGCAGCTTTTTATGTGTCTCATTCGATACCTGGGTAAATATCACAAGCAGGCCCTGGGGAGTGTCCCATGGTATTGTCTACAGCATCACGTGGTGACAGGGCTGGCTGGAGAGGCTGGATTGCAAGGCAGTCATTCAGGATGTCCTGGCCAATCTCTGAGCCTGAACGCAACTGAAAAACAACAGATAAAAAAAGGAGAAATTATAATGAAAGATGAACAGGGACAAAAGAAAGGAAATAATCACAAAAATCTCTAAGACAGTGAAAAGTTATAATGAAGAAATGTTGAGGTTAGTGAAAGAAAGGGAGCACAATCAGAAATCTTCTCTTTCAAATCCTCATTAATACCATTCTTTCAGTCTAACAGGCACTTTTTGAGTCTGAGGAAGAAAACCCTTCCAGATACTTAACAAGACTGTACTTAGGACAAGTACTCGTTGTACAGGTAGGATCTTGGACAGAAGGACTTCAGTGTGCTCTTTTGTCATACACTGCAAAAGAGAGGAGTGGCCTAGTTAATGGGTATTAAAGATTTATCAAATGTCTGACATTGCTTATACCAGCAGGGGGGTACTATAATGAATACAAGTATTTTCATGCTGGTTTAGTGCCCTGAACTGCCTCACTGCAGGACAAGAGCAAAGGGGCTCATAACACTGGAAATGAAGGACTGGGAACAAGCACTTAGGAGAGGTGATATACAGGCAAGTCAGGATGGAACTGGGACCATTTCATATGGACTAAAGTTGTCTTGAGACGCCATTCTTAAACAGACTAGGACTGCATTTGTGATTACTGCAGAACTGAGACTGCTCTGTCATGGCCAGTAATCCGAGCTGCATCCATGGCCACGTGCCTGGCACCTGATCCACCAACAGCAAGTCTTTTAATCTGGCTGATCACCAGAAAATTCACTCTACAAACAATTAATAAACAAATTCATAACAAGAGTTTTCCTTTGGATGAAACTGGATGAACAGTCTCATGTGAGGCTGCAAGAAAATACAGTAAAAACTACAATAAAAAAAAAATCCCAACAACCAAAATAAGAAAAAGGAGCAAGTCTGCTGCAGCACCCTAACAAGGATGGCATAGCTGTAATGCCAAACTGCACCCTGAGGTTTAGGACAGGTTATGGATGCTGCTGCAGGCTGCTGGGACTGATGCCTGTCCTGATCTGCTGCCTGATGTTAATGTTATATATAACAAAAACTTGCCTGTTCCTTGAAGTCATTTTGGCTGGTGTATTCATTTAAAAGCCTGGAAAATGAAGGTCTGTGCTTATAAGCACATGGGCTACTGCAGTGGCTGAGATGCCCATAAATATCCTGTCACATCATCGAGGTTCGTGCAGCATGACAGAAAGAACCCTGACCTACTGCACTTGGATGTGCTGCACTTTCCCAAGAAGCAAATCTCACAGAGGCCAGTGAGGCTTCTCCTCTCTTGTTTGGTGCCATGGGGGGTGAGCAGGTAACAGTTAACTAGAACATAGCCTAGCACCTTTAAACAACTCTTAAGAGTAGGAAGAGGAACAAGAAGACAAATCTATGCACATACTATACTCAGAAATTAATCACAGAATGGACGGTTTTAATTTGAAGGAACCAAGTTCCAACACCCCTGCCACAGGCAGAGACACCTTTCACTAGATCAGGCTGTTCAGAGCCCCATCCACCCTTGCCTTGAACACCCCAGGGATGGGGCAAATGAAGAAAAAGAGTAAGAGGAAATTATTCTGAACGCAACCATAAAAAGACCTTTGCCACAAGATGACCCTTGTACCACAAAATGCTGATAAAAAAACAAATTATTTTTGGTAATATGCACTGCTGTGAAACCATGGCAACTGAGCGGAGAGTTTATCTTACACATCATAAGCTGGAGATACTACGTAGCATGTGATACATATGCACACACTGCGTGCTGGGGGGTTCCTTCCTTTAAAAACTTAACCAGGCCAAAGGTACACTACCTCTGTGAGGTGAATTTGTTATTCTAGAGTTGTAGGAAGGGGGAGAATGAATGGGGAAGAGGGAGAAGGGAAGAAATACCCTGACAAATGATTTTGTTTATTACCCATATTTACAGTGTGTTGTAAGCACAAATGTTTCTACAACTTTGGCACATGTCATTGTCTGCTATTATCCAGTTATTGTGCTAGGTTTCCTGCTATCAGTAGAAACATGGCTTTTTCATGAAACTCAGTGCTTGTGAAATTAAATGTCTAATATATCCTCATTCAAATCCTTACAGTTACGTTATTAATAAGCTTTCTGTGAATTTAAATTTCTATGGAATCTAAAATGAATGTAATAAGAAAAATATGACTTCTATAAAAGAATCAGGTTTCTGTCATACAGAATACACAATCACAGAAGTTACCTGTGTAAAGTTGTCTGAATTTTTTTTAAGAAACAGATAAATTTTCTACATCAGATGGCACTCATGGATAAAACAGAGAAAAACAAGAAATGGAGAGCTAAGTATTTACACATTAGTTACAAGAATTAAGTAATTCTTGTAAAATAAAATAGGCAATCACCTATTTTACACATTTTTCCAATTTGCACTGTTCAGGAATCTTGCATTCACAAATCCTTTGATATTTAGAACAAATCTATCCTGATAATCTGTGCTGGCATAAATTTTCTGGCTTTTCAAAACTTGTAAGAATGAAGAAAACGTAGGATCATCAACAGAAAACAAAAAATACAGAAAGAAACACTGTGAGACAGCTCTGATCTGATTTCTGAGGATAGCTCTTATTTCATGTATTGGCTATTGTTGATTAGTATTTACAATCATGAGGGCTAAATATACAGTCACAAGGGCTATAAACTTACACACGCATACAAACATGTAAATATGTATCACAATATGTAATATATGTATATAATGTGTCATTTTAGAATGAGAAGGTATGTATTTAATGTACATATGATGAAATACCCTGAGCAAGAGGTGGGTATTCCAGTGACTTGTGCAACAGCAGATGCACACTGCTAATTCAAATTGCCACTAAAAAAACTACCACAAGCCTTCTGTATAAACTCTCCTCAGGTAACAAATGCTGGGAATAACTTCATTGTCCCCTGCTGCAAGGTATGCCTGTAATCTGCTCTGTAAGAGTAGTTACTGTGGTGCTACGGGAAAGAGGAGAGCAAGGGCTAAAGCATCCTTCCCTACTCTACTCCTTGAGGAGCAGGAGCAGAAATGGGCCAGTTTCCTTCAGCAGAACCAGCCATTAAATGACAGCTGCTTCCCATAACAGGCACAACTAAAAAACTCCATTTCCCACCATTACTGTTTTCTCTTGACAGAGGCAGTAACAATGCTTTCTTTGGTTACTGGTCCTCCTTCCTCCACCATTTAAAGTTCATCCTCCTTCCAATGTTTTTCTAGATATTTTCTCTGTAAGGAGGCAGAAACTGTGGCATTTTTGGAAAAAAATAGAGGGCAAAACACAGATTCTGGTTCAAACACAGTGGTTCAAGGCATTTCTTTTTCTTGTAAAGACATTGAGGGTAAAAACCCACTCCATCTCAGTCAAGTATTTTTCTATATTTCACAGAAAACTTAATAAATGTTTTTAAACTTAATTAAAATTTTTAACTGAAAGCAATGTCATTGTGTTTTGACAAATGCAGGGAAGTCAGGGCTATGATTCTTCTTTAGTTTGTCAAGAAACACAGAACAGACAATGAAAAGACAAATAATCTTAAAACCAAGCAATAAAACCAAGCAAAATCCACAAACCATTCACTGCAACTGTAAAATGTTATATTCAGTTAAAAAAGCTATAAAGGAGAAATAATAATTGACCAGCTATAACTGCTGCCATCCACTTCTTGCTCTGTTCTAACAACACTGCATTTCTGTTCCAGCCTGGACTGTAGACGTAGCATCCAAGTGCAGAAGGAAGTGGACACTCTCTTTGACTTCTGTATGAATTGTATCCCAGCACAGATCTCCCAGCGCTGTGACTGAAATACTTCCCCGAGTACTACTTCCCTAGTCACTTCCCCATGATCATCTTGCTTCTTTCATGATCACTCAGCTGAGCACCAGTGCAATCATGCTGGGACTGAAAGCTCGGCAATCTGTTTTTAAGAACTGTATGGCTATAAAGTTACCTTACTGAGTGGTGAATTCAGTAACTGACTGACAAGTCTGCCATGCTGAGCACAGCCATCTTCTGTGTCCTGTAATGTAACCTAAATTTATGGCTGACCAAGGTGCAAGTTAACAATCAACTGCTCTGCTCACTTAAAACTCCCCTGTATTTTATATTTTTTCCGAATAATAGTTTTTGAATTTAATAGCTCAATTTTATGATAAGACTTGTGAAGTTTTGTATTTGGAAATACAGTAGCACTTCCATTATCACAATGTGGCAGTTTTTTTCTAATACACAAAACAAATAATATTTCAGTCATGACTTACAACTGTTTTACTTCTGTGACAATCAGCTAATGTTTATCGCCTTTCAGAACAATGATGATGAAATTCTACTCCTGTACATTTTGCTTATGAACAAGTAATTACCCAAATTAAATGAAACAAGCAGAAATAATTAGAAGGGTGTAAGGCCCTTATTCCTCAGTTTTCAATTTCATTATATTTGAGTTCAAAAGCAGAGGCGTGCTGTTGATTTGATGCATGACATAATCCCAGAGAAAATGTCTCCTTACAAAAAGATTTTTTTTTTCATTTTTTTCTCACTCATGTGTGTTTTATCTGAGATCTGCACATTTATGGATCACCTGGCTAGTTTCTTCAGCATTGCTCCTGTACAAGAGAAGTCAGACACTATCAAGGAAAACATATGATAGGTGTGTTTATGTATACACTTCATAAGAAAAGAAGCCATACAGCTTGAGAAATCCTAAACCACACAAAATAGTTCGGTAACTTCAAAACCTTTATGTATTCAGATTAACTTGATTAATTCTTCACCAAAATCTAGATTCCTTCAGTTGTTCAAATGTGCCAGTTATCTCATCAAATCATAGCATTTTAACATAAACATCTGCTTAATATACATGCGTGTTGTGCACCTAGTAAGGTATTTACATATGAAGGTGAGACATTAGTTATAGTCTATTTATTTTCATGCAGGTTAGATATGTGTCTGCCATGTCTAAAACCAGCAAAAAGAAACCCCTATATACCAGTACGTTTTACTGACAGGAATTTTTTTACACTAACTGTAATAGTTCTATAGGTGTGTTTTTGTTCTGTGTATAAAGGCAAGGAGGAATTTCTGCTATTCACATAGTTCACATAGTCTGTGTATTAAGTTTACTAATGTCAAGTACAAAGTTGGTAGCTTTTACTCATTTTCATTGTCTGTAATTTAAGCTGGCATTGTGAGAGCACAGTATGACTTACCTGTGCAGAGCTGCATTGTACTAGCTTTTCTGAAGGAGTACCCAGAATTCAATATTTACTTGTACAGTTAGAGTAAAATTATGTCCTGCTAGTATCATGACATTGAGAGTACACAGATGTCACCACCAGAAAATTTTAAGTTCACTATGAACTGATGCTGTAAGACAGTATTTACTCATATTATGGTTTTTCTTCCTAGATACAGCTCATCCTTTTACTCACAAAGATCAGCTTCAAGGTCCAGCACTTTCTTGCACAGTACTAAACCATTCTGACAGCAAACAATGACACAGAATGAATAAAAATTATCCTAATTCTTGCCTGTGAAGGTTACAGACATCTTGGGGCAAAGAAGCAATGCAGACAAAAGGGATTTCTCTGTATGCTTTGTTTTCAGTGGGTCATCTGTGCAGGACTTCTAGAGAGAAATGTTCTGCTAATTGTCTACCACAGCTTTCAGATATGCCTCTGTGTGTGTGTGTATGCGTGCGCGCTACTTTTCCCTGCTTTTAGATACTATTTCAATTAAACACTTGGCCAGAAAAAACAATAAAAATCAAGTTAAACTAGCACACCTGCATAGTAGTGGTGTTAGGTTCTAAGCAAAAAACAGTTACTTTTGCTACTCTCAAAGTTTTACTATATTGAACATTTGAGTTCAATATAAAAATGGTTTCCATCTTCATATTCCAGCATAGATCAGGAAAACATCAAAAATGTTTTTCAGTGTCTTGCATTAAAAATCAAAAGGACCTGGGACCTCCACAATTAGGTAACTTTGGCAAATTTCAAGTAAAGAAGAAATTCTGATTTTAAAGCAATACTATAAGAGGAAAACATTGTTGCATTAAGATTGATAACACTAAAATGAATTCTGTTTGTATTATATATAGAAAAGGGAGTTTTCTTTTGATTGGTATTATTCTAATTTGAGGAACATTTTGCATTATATCATCACTAAAATGATACAGACCACCAAGAAGACCACTTTAAGAGGAAAAATTGCAGCTCAGAAAGATCTGAAAGGAAACTTTGAATTAAAAAAAAAAACCCTGAGAATCTTACTTTAAAGAAGGGAAGTAAAGTTTGAGTGAGTGTAGTGGCCTTTCTCTAAAATAAACAAAAGAGCCACAGTTAAGCTGAAAATTGGAAAGCAGTCATACAGATGTTTGAACACCCCCCCCCACACACACATACATATTACCTCTCTTCCTGTCTCACATCAGGTTGTATTAAATCTGAAATGCTATATAAATTATACCTATGACCCTTTCTATTTCATCCTCTTTTTCAGGCAGTTCCAAGAGGCTTGTAGCTGATTTTTATGTGAACATCAGTCTAATAGTTGACCTGTTCTATTAAAAAAGCAGGAAAAAAACCTATTGTTTCATGCCAGACTGATTTGGGAATATAGCTATTATGTGATACTGCTAAGCATCAGTTTTTCCAAGTAAATGCAACCTGACAAAGAAAACACTTGTACTGCAGAATTATTTGCTTTCCCTTTCTGAAAATACATCTGTTTGGCAAATTTTCACTTCAAGTGAGGAAAAATGTGTAAAATAAACACATACTTATCCACCAGGTGCTTCATTTAGCACAAACATATTTTTCTCCCTATCACAGATTACCAAAAATTGCCATGGTAATCTGTAGATAATGTCGACAATTCTTAGTATGCAGAAAGAGGTTTTCAGTTTTCATTTGTAATTTCTTTTTCTTCAACTGCAGCACCTTTTATATAACACTGGCCTTCACTTTAAATATTTAGATCCTGTATTTATCTCCACTTGAACCTAAATGCATGCATGTACCAGGTCACACATTAAAATACTCTCTTCAAAATAATATCCTGAATAGAGTCTAAGACTAGAATTGAAAAACTCTACCACTCTACTACCAAGAGGTAAAAATCATTAGCCTTCAGGCATACAACTTTTACTTCTGCAAAGATTTCTCAGGACATCCCTGTACATTTTCATTCACTGTCTGTGAGTTGACTGTTTAGTGTGCTACATATGTCAGCCAGATAGGAATTTCGTAACATAGTTTTGACTATTAGAGAGCAGGCATTCTTTAGTGCAGTGTGCTGGTCACTCAGGGGATCCTTCCTCCAGCTGAGTGTCCTGAGCATCACCTAAACAGAGTGTTTATCATACACACCAATCACACATTCTTCAGCTATTCCCACTTACTAGATGTTTATGTATTACTTTATTTTACATCGTCGCAGCCCTTATCAGAAAGTCCCTACAGATTGTTTGGGGTCCTCTATTGGTAGTTTTCAATGTCCCATGTCCTTTTTATGTGGCTCGACCTCCGCTTTTGTGTAAGTGCAATATCGTTGTTTTGCATAACTTCTGCTCCGTCAGCAGAGCTGAGCTGGCATCCTGCTTGCATTTTGTGTAGCTTCTGTTTGCCTAAATTACGTCTTTCATCTATTTCTCCAAGGCTGTGCTGTTCTATTCTCCTTATGCAAGAAAAATGCTGTTCTGTTCTACTGTCTTTATCAGGTGAGACAATGATGTGAAGTGCTGGCTAGGCTGGCACTGCTAACTTTCTGAGCTTCTACTGTCTCTGATTTACTGGGGCATTTCTGTGTCAGGTTGGGTTTTTGTTGTTGTTAAAGCCATAATTCAGCTTACAGAGCAATCTCAC
Source organism: Leptocoma aspasia (assembly GCA_013399835.1). NCBI lineage: Eukaryota > Metazoa > Chordata > Aves > Passeriformes > Nectariniidae > Leptocoma > Leptocoma aspasia. The sequence goes on from VXAX01000384.1 coordinate 18,565, forward strand.
AAACAGCTGTGCCAGAGAAAGGGCAGAGCTCTGCATCACAGAGAAGAAAAAAGTGGGCAGATGAAGGCCCTCCTCAAATGGGCATTGCAAACGAGGCCAATATATGACTGCTTCAGGTGCAGTACTGAGGACTCCAAAATCAGTACCTGCAAATGCAGCTGCCCACATCCAGATCCAACAGTGTGAAATCACAGAGATCTCACCCTGGAACAGAAACACTCATTGAGGACAGTACTGAAGACTTGAAGGGCATTTGTGCTGGTGTCAGGGTGCTGAACTCCAGCCTCCTAGGCATCCTATGCACAGTTTAAATCTTGCTTGCTCAGACCCTGGTGTTGCTTAAGGAGCATGAAGAACAGGACAGTGCATTCAAAGGCCAGACTGAAGAGTGCCAGGCTAATGAGAATCATAGAATTATAGAATCATAGAACCATTTAGGTTGAAAAGTACCAGTAGGATCACCAAGTCCAGCACTGTCCAAGTCCACCCACGGACTCTCTCTATAAGGCCACCAAAAGAAAGAAAGATTCCTGCTCTATCAAGACCGTGTTCATGCATACACTGTGGCAGGGAAGCGAAGACAAAGAAATAGAGACAAGGATATTGTTTGATATCTAAAATGGACCTGAAGAACATGAAATGCTGTGAGCATGAATTGACAGCTGTTTACAGAATTTTGAGACAATCTGGGTATTTTTTTTTTTCTGCCATGGATGTTAAAGTAATGAGGAAGACAGCACTTATTCTTTCTTTCTTACACACTTTTCAACACATCACACTGCCAGAGCTCACAGGAGTATAAGCTCAGGACAGAAACCAAGTGCAGAAAGGAATCAGTGTACGGAATAACAAATGTTAACCAATAAGTAAAATGAACCAACAATCTCCTGGTTATAAAACTGCCACAGCTGTTGGAACACCACGAAAACCACTGGAGGATTTCAGCTTTTCCTTCTCCCTGGTGAACAGAGTTCTAAATGTTATGCTGGCAAAGCATATCCCCCACAATGGACCTTCCTTGAGAGGCATGCCTTGTGCATCCCACCACAGCACACACCCGTGCCGCTGCAGCAGCTGGTGGCGGGGCGGGGCGGTCAGCCGCAGCCAGTGCTGCACTGCTTTCAGAGCCCATTTTCCTGTGTCTCACTGACCACACTCAAAAGAACTGGTCATTACTAGTCTCAACAGTTTTCCAACAAATGGTATGATTAAATTCCTTAAACACTGCTGCCCATTCGTAATCCCTTTTTGCAAACATGCCTTTCACGAAAAATTGCTGAATGCCATGGTGTCTGATTTATATTTCATTTTGAAGACAGGAAGTAAAGGGATTAAAGTTGGAGATTAAAACACTTACTCTTTACTGTATTTTCTTCTGCAGAATAGTTTCTTAGTTGCCATGGGCACTCCTCACTGATCCCATGGCCCTGAATACACTTCCTTTTGCATTGGTGACATCTTTTAAGTGGACGTCATAGAGAACAAATAAGAGAAAATATCCTTATTTTCAACTGCTCTCAAAGCAAGAAAATAGATTTGCTTCTCTTTCAACCCATTCTCTCCCATCTGCAGTTTAAACAGTGAAATCTGAACTAAGAGTCTGAATAAGGTCAAGCAAAAACTGAAAGATGCAGAAGCCACTTATCTCATATGGTAGTATGTTTGCTCCCCATGAGGAAGGTGTTCACAAACAGAGCAGTTCCTCCAGAATAATATAGTCACATAATGGAGACTGTCACTGGTAAGTAATTAGCTTACTGCCTGAATGACCTGAACCACAGTGGCGTAATGCTCTAACCCTCCTTGGCTCCCACCTTCCTCATCAATTAAACATTCTCAGTTAGAAAAAAAAATTTTAAAATAATTTCTTTCATGTAAGAAACACATTAAGCACTGTGTTTCTTGAGTTGCAAAAAAAGCTTAGTTCAGATATTGAGAAAAAAAAGAAAGAAAAAACTGGAAAGCCATCATTAAATTAACAAACAAAGGATATTAGCTAAAAAAATCCCTAGACACTGTTTTTGTCTCATGTTATTCACAAAATCTAAAGGCTGGCATAAAGTTTTTGTGTTTCTAGAATCTTTAAACAAACTGGTAGCTTCATCAGTTGTGTAGTAAAATCAATATGTAGTCACAATAAAAAACCCTGTTTCTACTGTACTGTAAAAGCATTTAAAAACAAACCACCATGAAGTATGCAGCTCTGTAAGACGCAAGAGGCCTGTATTATTTTGAAAAACTATAATTGCTGACATAACCCACATAACAGAAAGCCAGACAATCTCTCAAAATTTAATAGAAATTTCCATGTTAAACTTTTGAAAATACCTGTATGTCTTAGTCCCAGAGAAATACTGTTCAATAGGAGGACATCATGTCTTTAAGCAATTGGGTTTTTTCCCATTTCTTGTTTTCATTGTAAGGTGGACAGGTTTATATATCATACTACAGGTTGGGCTGAGAAGTGTTTGAGAGCATCCCTGCGGAAAAGGACTTGGGAGTGATGTTGACAAAAAACTCAACACGAGCTGGCAGTGTGTGGTCACACATGTCCAGAGAGCCACACGTGTCCTGGGCTGCATCCAGAGCAGTGTGGGCAGCAGGGCCAGGGAGGGGATTCTGCCCCTCTGCTCTGCTCTGGTGAGACCCCACCTACAGTGCTGCATCAGCTCTGGGGTCCCAGCACAGGAAGAATGTGAAGCTATTGGATTGAGTCTAGAGGAGGCCACACATTTCATCAGAGGACAGGAGCACCTCCCCTACAAAGACAAGCTGTCTTTTGACAGGATGTTGGGGCTGTCCAGCCTAGAGAAGAGAAGACCTCCTAGGAACTTTCCAGTGTATGAAGGGGGCCTACAGGGGAGCTGCAGAGGGACCCTTTTTCAGGAACTGTATTGATAGACAGGGTTGACTGGATTAAAACTGGAAGAGAGTAATTTAAATTAAATGTCAGGAAGAAATTCTTTACTGTGAGGGTGGTGAGACAGGTTTTGCAACAGGTTGCCCCGAAAAGCTGTAGATGCCCCATCCCTGGAAGTGTTCAAGACCAGGATGGACAGGGCTTTGAGCAACCTGGTCTAGAGGGAGATGTCCCTGCCCATGGCAGGGGGACTGAAATTAGATCTTCTTTAAGGCCCCTTCCAAGCCAAACCATTCTATATTCTATATACGTTATACATTACAGGGCTCTAAGAGAGAAGTGAAATTTTAGAAAAGGAATGTAAAATAACTAGATTTCAGAAGAATTAAATTATTAAGATCTGCCTCTAAAGGTGAGGATTTTATATTCCCTTTTTGCTAATATGGAGGTTGCACAGTGGGAGAAGTGATCTGTAGGATCTGTATAAAGATCTGCAGGATCTTTATAAGCAAAATGGCTTCTGTAAAGGCCCCTCAGTTCAGACAGGAACCCTCATCAAGCTCAGCAGAAGCCACTTGGCAAGGGAATGCCAGTAATTGCTTTGGCGAGATTATTTATATCCTTATCCCTGTTTTCAGCATGCTCCACACCTAGTGTGGACTGTCTGCTCTACTACTAGCCTCTACTACAGTCTGAAGTAGGAGTGGATATGGCTGAGGTGTCATACTGCCTGCTTCATCTCAGCAGTGCAGTCTATCACCATTTTTCTTATTGTAATCAGGAACAGTATTATGAAAACTTCCTACCACTGCTAGCTAATCAGTCTTGGAAGAGCAATTAATGCAATGGGGAAGAAATGATGCATTAATAGCACCAGCATTAGAGATATTCTGATTGCCTTCTGTGCTTTATTCCTGCACAGCAAAACAACACCTGAAAAAACCTCCTTTCAGTCAGATATCACAGGAACAAATGATGGAAGCTTCCATCATGATTGGTGATTGGGATAATGTTCTGCTAACTTCCCAAAGGTGACTGTTCAGACATCATTTTACAACTGACCCATTTCTGTGAAAAAGAAAGATTACTGGGAAGAAATAAATCAATCTAGAAGCCTGCACATACCCCTCATCTTCTTTGGTATCACCACGCCCTCCATTCCTTAGTGATTTGGTATATGTACCATGTAAACTACAATTTTTAAAAATCTCTATCATGTCTAGATAATTTTCAGAAATACCCTTTGGACTGCCTTTTCTGAAGCTATGCCTCTAAGTACAAAAATTCTTGTCACAGAAAAAAAACTAGAAAAATAAACATAATTCTGGTCCTTGGCTAAGACTAAGTAGTGACCTAGGAGTATCACTGAGTGTCTGCTGAGGTGTTAACCTATCTGGTCAGCTGAATCTTTGTATGGGTTCCTCCAGACCCATTTGAATGATCTAAGATGGTACAGGTTTACAGGACAGACAGCTTTTAGAGGCAGTTGTCAGGTAAGCATTCAGTACCTCAAAACTTGTCTAAATAATATATCTGATCCATAAATAATTTAAATAAAAAGACCAAAGACATGATATGGTCACTACTAGAACTGCTAAGGAATCAAAGGCTGGTCGGCTGAATGAGGAAATTATTTGGTGTAAATCAACCTTCAATTTAAAATCCAGACTAAGACTTTTGCATTCCCTTTAGCTGGTCTTGTTTATGTCAACTGTTCAAATGATCTCTTCATTTTTTTCACAAAGATGGAGCTAACTACTTGTATCTTTAATTATTTCACTTTCTTTTAATTAAATAGAAACAATCTTTTAAATCTTTGTCAGTTTTGGGGGTTTTTTCGCAGGACACATAGGCTTAAAGTACTGTTATGTATGACAACAGTTATTCACTAGTATGGACAAAATTAAAACCAGCTAAAAGCATAGCCACTGCATTGTTCAGATGATAAGGTCAATGTTAATGAACTGATCTCGTCTTTGCCAAGCAGCTGCACAAAATCAGAACCTTCTGTCCTCTTTAAATTATCTCTTATCTGTTGGGAAATTCACTTTTTAAAAAGAGAAAACCTTTAAGAAAGTCAATGGACATTGGAGATATTCATTACAAGGTCTACAAAGGTAGTGGAGAGTTCATTCCATTCCATTCCATTCCATTCCATTCCATTCCATTCCATTCCATTCCATTCCATTCCATTCCATTCCATTCCATTCCATTCCATTCCATTCCCAGTGAGAATTGCACTGCAGTATTTGAAAATGAATTAAATATTTTCTTTAGATTTACAAACACAGATTTCTTCAGCATGACTGCTACAAAAGTAGCGAATTACTTTTCATGATATACTGGAATGGAAAAGACAACAATCTCATACCTGTGCAAGGCTGAGTGCTATCTTACACAAGAAATGGATCTTCATGAAAACCGTAACAGTGGTATTGACCTTCTATACCGGCTTCAAACCACTGGGTCTCTCTTACAAAGAAGGCTGAGGGAGCTGGGCCTGTTTGCCTCAAGAAGAGATGACTGAGAGGGGACCTCTTCAATGCCTGTAAGTCTCTGAAGGGAGGGTGTCAGAGGCTTTTCTCAGCAGTGCCAGGCAATAGGACAAGAGGCAACATGCAGAAACTGATGCACAGGAAATTCCACCTGAACATGAGGAAGAACTTCTTCACTGTGAGTGTGACTGAGCACTGGAACTGATTGCTCAGAGAGGCTGTGGAGCCTCCCTTGTTGGGGATATCCAAGAGCTGTCTCACACAATCCCGTGCCATGTGCTCTGGGATGACAGAGCAGGGAGGTTGGACCAGATGACCACTGTGATCCCTTCTGACCTGACCCATCCTGTGGTTATGTGTTCTTACAGCACAGGATCTGGATTTTTTTAACGATACAATATGGGCATCATAATGAGTAGGATGATATGAATGATATGAGTAGAACAGCACAACATTTTACTCTTATGAAGGATGGTAGAACAGAACAGCACAGCCTTGGAGAAATAGATAAAGGATGTAACTTTGGCAAATAGAACCCATGCAAAATGCAAGCAAGATGCCAGCTCAGCTCTGCAATGCTGACAAAGCAGAAGTAATGCAAAAAAAAGGATATTGCAGTTACTCAAAAGTGGGGGTTGAGGAATAGGCACCTAAAAAGGACATGGGACGTTGAAGACACCCCAAGGAACCTACAAGGACTTTTGATAAGGGGTGAGACTATGTAAAATAAAGTAAAACATACATCCAGTAAGGGGGGATAGCTAATGAATATGTGACCATTTTTGTATGATAAACACTCAGTTTACCTGACACTCGGACATTCGATTGGAGACAGGATCCTCCAAGTGACCAGCAACTGCAATAAAGAATGCCTGCTCTCTAATACTCAAAACCATGCTAGAAAGTTTCTATCCAGCTGACTGTGGTATCACAATGTTCCATAATTTCATTTTCGTTATCTTCAATAAAAAGACTTACAAACTAAAAGAGCTATGGATTCTTGATTTTGAATACAGTACCATCAGTTCACAGATGAAAGGCATTTGTGCTTTGCTGAAATCAAAATAGTGTAGCCAACTGAAAATAGGCTTACTTGTCTAGCCATCTTACAAAAAAAATCTTGTAAATTGTTGTCCTTTCAAAGCTGAAATGAGAACAAGATTAAAAAGAGAACACATTTCAAAAGTAATTGTAGTTGAGGGGCATGTTGTACATTAACATTCCTCCCAGCATCACTTTAATATCTCATTTTGGGAACTGTCTAGCTTTCTTTCACAGACTTCCTGGCTTAGAGGAAACCTCATCTATCTTCCCAATGAAAAGATGAAATCCTGGCAGAGTCAGCAATTTTTCCTTTTAAAAATATGATAGTAAAGACTGCTTTTTACCCCACCAAAATATTTTAAAATTACAGACTGAATATTATGATGCATAGAAATTATACCAAAAATGTTTACTAAACATTTTCAGCATCTGTTCCCATATATTTGCATGGTATTAGTGTACATGTTTGCCTTCATTTTTATGAAGAATTTTTCAAAATACATGAAGATGATTAAAGCAGGCATGACTATCTTTACTCTCTTATGGCTCTGCTTTCCTTTGAAGAGTAAATGAAATTGTATTGTGCTATCCATTAAATTACTTTTATTAAATGCATTTGTGCTGGGGTCTTCTTGGTATATAGGATTTCATGCCATTACCTGGCGAGATTCCCAGTTAAATCTATTTAGTGGATAACTAGGGGTTGGGAAGTGAAGGGGAACAGTGGCTGCATTACAGATTTGCAGAAAAAGAATTTTGCCTTATATGGTAAGTCATACGCACACATCAACAGAAGTTGCTTAAAATAATTGAGAGATGGAAATTTACCTATATCCCACTGCATAATCCCATCTTAGAGAGCGAAAGAAAGAGTCAAATATCTGAAGAAACATCTACAGAATCCAGGGTGAAGACTCAACGTAAACATCAGCACAGCACATAAGAGTCCACTCTGTATGAATATACTTCATCCTACTATTTAAATTTATGCAACATCAAAGACACATTTGCAGGTACAGTCTTGGAGAGTCAGCAACTTAAGATGCCACAATAATGTCATTTGGTATGCAGGGGGAGGTTAAAGAGAGGATTAAAACCAGTCAGGCACAATATATTAAAGGAATCCATGACTAACGGGGTGTGACAGCAAAGGGTTTCATTCTTTTCAACAGAAAAGATCCCAAGGGCTTGAAGTATTAGTCCACTGTGCCTTTATCACCTTGGAATTTTTATGGTTATTTTTGATGAATTCACATTTTCATAATTACCTTTTTGGCATTAAACCAATTTTCACTTCTAATTAAAACCATAAATAACCTTAATTCTTCATTAAAAGGTTTGTTGTTCTTATTTTTCATTATTATTACTGTCAGGAAATATTTCAAATACCAAAGCATAATGTTAGTTAGTAATTGTAACTTCAGAAAGGTCCAGTAACTACCTATGTTGTACCTCGTAAACATTATGCCAGTGATTAATAGGAGCTAGGATGAAAAATGCTCAAAAAAAAATTTCCTTAGGTCACAATTCAGCTCTTTAGAGATGCACTTATACATATAAACAGTTGATGACTCATAGACTTGACATCCACAGGGAATCAGCATTGTGAAATATCTTGGTATTACTGGAAGTATCTGAAATATGGAAATACAATTTAGAGCTTAGTCCCACATACTGCCCCCAAAATCCATCTGAGACTGGCCATTATTTTGTAATACTGTGTGTTTACCGAGAGGCAGAATTTGAAACCAAGCATTTATGTTTGCAAAAATTATTTTTACTTGCCTTGTTGTGTTCATTTAGTGATTAACCATTACATAAAGCATTAAATCATTAAGTCAAAGATTAAATTATCGATATACAAACCACATCAATCTATTTGCTCTTTTTTCTAATTCAGAGTCTGAAACCGACTCAAGTACTTGAAGATGCATTGAAACATCTAATATTATAACACTGATTTCTTCACATAAACTTTACACTGGTCAAGACAGCAGAAAAATTACCTTTTTCCTGACTTGCTGATCTTTGGAAGAATGGGCTTTCACGTGTTTTCTCAGGGAACTTGGATCTGTGTATCGCTTAGTACAGCCTGGAATCTCACAGGCATAAGGTTTCTAAATCAAAAAGAAAAAGGATAAAGCTATTTTTATATGACAGAGTATTTTAACTCAAGAGAATCCTTTTTGAGCCTTGGGATGCTGCAAACCACATTACTACAGAACAAAAACATTGTACATTATTACAAGCAGAATGCTTCGCAATTTGTTAGAAAAGGATGAAGTAAAGCTTTAAAGGAAGACAAACAAAAGGAAAGCTTTCATTACAGCACCTTTCATGATTACCTTTTATTTTTCTTAGCAGTACAATGAATATTGCTAGATATACTTACAATTCTTCCACCCTCAGAGCAATCTTTGACTTAATCAGAAATTACAGTCTTTAGTGAAATCAGGTAAAGAAACTGCAGTAAAGGCGCAGAAAGATCGTTTAGGATTACAGAAGGATCCGCTTCAGAAAAAGAGAAGAAGAAAAAGTGTTAGTTTACTATATTACAAAGAAGGCAAGCAAAACCCCAACTGAGCTGAAGCTGAATTTTTTCATGTAATACTTTTGAATACTGAAGTTTCAAAAATATTACATAAAATAAAAAGCATTCTAATGTGAATTACTGACCAACTCCTTCAGTTCACATTTTCTAAAAATACTTCATTTTAGAAACACACCTGTAAAATATCCTGTAATATCTTCATAATTTTCTTACAAGAATGCCTAATCAATCTAACTCATATAAATATCTCATCTTGCCTCTTCTAATCTGTCTGTCTTGCCTGAAGGTTCACAATACTAAGTATTAAGTGAACATTAGGTCCAACTGTTTCCTGGAAGTAGCTATTCAGCAGTTTACCCACTTATGTTTCACAAAGAATTCTGAAAACACCTTGTACAAATTATTAACTTGCCAGCCATAGTTTCGACTATTCAAAATGGATAATTTTTTTTTAACAGCCATTTAATTCAGATGGCATTGTTTTAATTGTATTTCTGGACTTCTGCCCTGTGTAAACTGTCTCTGAGAAAACACTACTTTTTTCTTCTGAAACAGAGGTTTTTAAACAAATCTCAGCTGTCACTCAAATTTACAAGGGACAATCTATTGGCACAAAAATTTTTAGATTGACAAAATTGTTCTGCCTCTCTTGACTTTCTGGTACATGCCCCAGCCTTAACTTTTCACCAAAGAAAAGCACTTTATATTGTAGATGGCTTCACTTTCCCTAGAGATCAACTAAGTGAGAGAAAGCTACTGCCTCTACCTGCAGCAAAGACCATGGAACCTGTGGTATTTTTATCAACCAGCCCGGGTCCATCTTCTTGCAGGCTTAGATTACTGGGTCACTTTTGAGGCAGCTTCAACAGCCTCATCAGACCGTCCACCCTCCTGTCTCTAAGGTTATGGGCTACCTGCTGCCACCAAGCTGGAGGAAAGGAGCAGATGCTCTAATGTACAGGGGGCTGCAATGGGACTTCCGTGTCCTTACAGTGTCCAGGTGTGTCCTCTGGTGCTTGGCGCGGTCGCTGGAGTTGCTGAATGCTTTCTGGCAGCCAGGGTGCTGGCAAAGGTACGGCTTTTCACCCGTATGGCTCCTTAAGTGAATCTTGAGATTTTCTAATCTGGAAAAGGCTTTCTTGCAACCCTCAAACTAGAAAAGAGAAAGAAATTATTTGAAAGGAAAGCACACACAGTAAACTGCAACAGCAAACAACTAACAGAAGGGTAAAAGGACATGCACAGACCTCCAGCCTGCTGTGGCTGTGGTAGCTCTGCAAGGCCTGGCTTCTCAGTGTGGGTGTTGCTGCAGGGTTCAAACCATTTAGACTGTGAAAATGCACCTATTGTCCCTGCAGGTGGCTGAATTAGGAGAGTACGTCCTACATTTTGCAGATGGCGCACTGAGACCCAAAGGGACCAACCAGCAAAGAGTGCAGCACCTGTCTAGGAAACACAGCACCAGCTGACTCTCCTCCCTGTAGCACACAGAGAGCAAAATGGTCACTGTGAGGTTCCCAAGACCTCTGCTAGTTATCCCTGTCTCAGCTCCAAGCTTCTTTGGGTATTAGCAACTGAGCATAACAGAGGCAGCTCCCAGTACCAACCCAACCTACAGAGCAACAGCAAAGACATGCAGGGAAATTTCAGTCTGCTCTGCCTTGCTAATGGTGACACATTTCTGAAATATCATTTTACCTTTCTGCCATGAGTAAATGTATGACATACTAAAAATACTGTAAGCCTGTCAAAATAGGATGTAATTCCTATGGGGAACCAATAATCATGTGGCATAATACTTCTATACCTAATCAAGTATTTGTGGAGAAATCTATGTTTATATGAACAGAAAACAAGTTTTTCATCTATCATGTTCTCATAGTATACTGTAACCTAAGGGAAGTGAAAAGATCCGTTCTATTTGCCACCAGCATTTTTATATACACTTGATTTCAATTAGACCCAAATATTCATGAATATCAGAAGTATAGGCTTTCAAAAATTCTGTCAGGATCAATTCATCTGGTTAGTTTCAGTTGCTGCATATCCCACTATGCAACATCTAAAGCTTCTGATGCATAACAAACTGCTAGTTTGTGGTTCTTGCATGCTTGCAAAAATAATAATTCTGTAGTAGAGATATCAAACATTTCTAAAGCTAACACAAAAATGTCCATCATTTCACTACCTATTAGTTTTATTCACTCAAAAAGAAACAGGCCATTTTTCACTGGTGTCAGAATGACACAACTAAACTTTATAATATATTATTCAGTGTGTGTATGTTTACAAAAGCACAAGTAGGAAGACAGACATAATTCTGGTCATAATTAGCATGCCTTTCTTACGAATCTGTAACATCCTCAAAAAAAGAGAAAAAATTATATAAAATTTGTATTGCTTAATTTTAAGCACATCTTTTGGATTACTGCAAAAGAGCATTACAAGTTCAAAGAATAAAGTATAAAACACATCACCTATACACCAGCAGTATTAAAATTAAGCTTAAGAAATTAAAGCTTGATATAGAGGATGAACCACGCCTGCTATACCATAATTGCAATTTATCTTTCCTACACATGCACTTCAGAAAATGTCTCAACCCATGAAACTTTTTATTTATATTCCACCCCTTTATCGAAAACAAACCAATGCTTTTCATATTATCCAGATTTGATCACTGAACGTTAATTTATGCTTGTATAAATAGTGTTGCCTTTATGTTTATGGAGCTTTACCATGCATACAAAACATTGTCACAAGTCTAAACATATTTTTACTCTTAAGGATATATTTTTAGAAAATATTACAGGATAAATTAAAAAAAATACACCAATATATCTTAAAATTGCTTTGATAAAAATACTACTTTTTTCTAGGAAAAAGTAAAGAGTGGAGACAGCATAAAAACATGGAAGCTAAAAAACTGATATAAGAAATCAATCACAAAAGTGTTACAATTATTGAATGGTTTGGGTTCGAAGGGATCTTGAAGATCATTTAGTTCCAACCCCCTGCCATGAGTAGGTAGACCTGCCAGAACAGGTTGCTCAATGCTCTATCCAGCCTTGGCTTGAACACTTCCAGGGATGAGACAACTTCTCTGGGCAACCTGTGCCAGTGTCTCAACACACTCACAATAATAAATCTCTTCCTAACATCTAACAAAATTGTACTCTTTCAGTTTTGAGCCTTCAAAAAATTACCTTCAAAAAGCAAAATAATTCAAGAGCACCTTTGTTAAAATGAGAAAGAAATTACTGATTAGCCTATCTTATACAGACAAGTTATTATTTTGTAATAACATAATGAAAGTACAACCATACATTCTAATGATGTAACTATGCTGTCCATAAGACTAATTTTAATATTTCAAGAAGCCATTCATTTTATAGGATAAAACTCAGACCAATTAACAAGTTGTAGAAGCATGACTCTGTTTTGTTTCCTGTAATGACCTGTTGTCTGCAGGTTATTAAACTTTGAATTTTCAAGTATGCAAATGAACATGTAAATGATTGTTTATATGGCTGTAAAATCACAGCCATATAAATTTTAATTTTAAATTTGCAAATTTAATTTTAAATGTGCAAAAATATTTAAGCAAGCAGAACTGGGGAATCTTAACATACAAATTTAAGAATTATTATTTCTGAAGACTTCTGCATTGCTGAGTATAAATTGGAAGAAAAGATAGTTCTCTCTTCCCTCCACAGCCTTAAATTACTGTCTGGCATATTCACAAGGCAATATATAGCTGTGTATTGCTGGAAAGGTCATTCTAGCAAAACAGTCTACAAGGCTGTGTTATTAAAAAGACCATCTTTACTCAACAATTAATGAATGTTTCTTCCACAAATCAAATTTCTTAAAGCCTTATATGATACTTAAGATAAAATGAACGAAGAGATACTCTTTTCAACAACACAGAACATTCTCTCTATCCTGATAAAAAGATTTCAGTGGAAGTATTGCAGACAAGACAGGATCACTTATAGGGGAAAGAAGTCAGGTGGTTGGTGTATATTTTTGAAATAGAACTAATAGTTTTCTAAGGTATTAAATGTTGTAGTCATTTAAGTATATGGCATACTTTTAGCATTCTGAATCTGTTTAACAGTCCTAAACATATACTGATTAAACCAGATTTTTTGCAAGTCTTATGTGAAATTAATTGTGCAATGTTTTCCTAAACTGCAATACAGAAATCAGTAACTGAGCTTCTATTTTTACTGCTGCATGCAAATTAAAACCACTAAGTAGCTCATACAAAAAATTTCCTCTGTACTTCTAAAGTTCTTTTTAAAATACATTCATGCTTACTTTCCCCTTTTATAAGGACAATTATAAAATGCACAAAACAATATATTTACAGGGAAAGGTAAAGTATGTCAAAAGAAAGAAAACACAGTTTTATGACTTTAAAACATTTGTGTTCCCATGAGTGCACTGTTCATCCCTGTTTACACAGAGGCGATGTTCAGCATACCAGGCAACCCTCCTGTAAAATGACAATATCATTTCATAGGTTATATAAAATAATCTGTGTAACATGCAAAGCCCTGCTGGATGCACCATGGATTTCTGAGCCCTGATTGGAATTAACTACATAATATATTTAGACTCTTGAACTATAGAACAGCATGGTTATACCTGTGTGAATACTTCAGTATCAGTAGCAGATAGTCAGGGCCAAATGACTAAGAAACTAGTCAGTTTTCTCTGCAAAAGGACTATTCTGATTATCTCAGCTGATCACTAGTATAGCAAGGATTGAAGAACTTGTTCGGGCAGACATCTGTCTGAGCTCTGATCCATTCACTGAAAAGTATGTAGTCATCATATAAAAGTCAAACACAGCCAGCCTAGCTTCTTCTTAATCCAGTATCTAATATTATGTGGTATTAAATATATTCACGTTTTCCTGTCTGAATTGGTTTTGCTTCAGCACCCAGGCAGTGTGTTTTCTTTTGTCATTTTTCTGCTTTATTAACATTATAAGCAATGTAAAAAGTAACTTTTTTGATTCTAGGTATTTTCTGTTATCAAGTCATTTAACCTTCTCTCAAACAATTTATACATATCAAAAGTATTTGCTTTCTCAGTATACACAATGCTTTCTCAGATCTCCTTCAAAATTGATTGCAAACCTCCCAAAAATTAAATTAAATTAATTACTTTTAGAAATACTGACACCTGAGCAGTACTTGATTTTACAGAAATGTTTAGTCCAGTATACAACATAATGTTACTGTCCTCAAGTTTGGGCTTTTAATACCTTTTTTCATCTGAATCAGTTATACAGTGATCTGCAACTATTTCTAAGCAGCGCTGTTTGTGGCAAAGGATCATCTTTTATTTTTTGAAGTGTGAAGAATAAGCATTTCTCTTCTCCATTGTCACATCTGAGACAATATTGATGGGATATTATAATGAATACATTTGATTACATATTCCTCATCTGGTTTGTCTCTAAGCTTACTGGTAGAGGGGTGGTTTTTGTTTTTAAATTTGACTTTGTTAAACATTAGTCTGCCTATAACCATAAATTGCAGCAGATGCTTTCTGTGTACAAGAGCTAGCTATTGTCCACAAAAAAATCTCAGTAACAAACCTAGATACTTCAGGGACAGAATATTTTTTTTCTTCAATAAAACTGAATACTTGTCTCAGGCAAGAAGAGACTGAGAGACCCTCAAAAGGCTCTGGTATAGGGAAACACATGAACTACACCCAAATGACCCCAGAAAGTTAGTATATGGCATGAGCTTGATGAAAAGGTGAAGAACTCTTCAAGTGTCTGCCAATCTGACTTGGGGGAAATCAACCCAACCCTAAGTACACACAGAGGATGTATTAACCAAGTGATTCAAATGCATGCCCAGAGTTGCAAAATACCAGCTAATTTGGCTTAGTAACCTGTTCAGTCATGGGGAACCTTTAATGATGCAAAATGAGAAGAAAAACGTGCACCCAGAAACTAAGATACATATCAGAGGGGAGAAATTCCTCACTGATTTTAAAAGGCCAACAAGATAAGAAACTTTACCCTAGCAAAAATACTTTCCATGAAAAACCAAAAGATATTAATCCACATCTCTACCTTTCATACCTCTTCTTCATTAAGCACAATGGATGCCAGAATGATCCAAGGACACATGGCATCATAACTCTGGGACTGGGCTTTCCCCATTGCATCCACACAGGTAAGAAAACCAGCAGTTTCACAGATACGCAGTTCAAATCAGACCTAGCTCCTTTCTTTTTGCCAGTCAATGCATGGCAAACCCACATTAATCTATGACTGATTGCACGTGACCACATAGACACATGCTCCAAAAACTTATCACACAATATGATTGTGGTCGACTTATCAGTGTTAGGTATTCAGTGGTAGACTTATCAATGTTAAGTATTCAGGTAACACGAATCAAACTCCCTTTTTCACTTATTCCAGGATCATCCTAGCCTTCTTTAAGTCACAGCATTTTACAAAGGGTTTTGGTTACAGTTGGTAGGATTGAATTCCAACTCAGTCTTTTTTCTAGGCATAATTTCTCATATTGTAATTATAAGCGATATGCCTTCATTTCTGCTTACATTTTTTTGCATTTGCCTGATTTATTATATACCTTTTTATAATGCAACCATCCAGCAAAATCAATGAGATCATCTCTGTCAATGGGATATTCTCAGTATCTATAGCTCTGCTAGTCCCTGTTAAAAGTACAAACTTTGTTTAACTACTTAGGACCACTATTCTAAGAACAAGTGAAGTACTCTTCATCTAGTATGTGCCCTTCTAATGAAATTTAATACAAAAAACTTAAACTCGTAGAACTATGGAATTTTTAAGTTGGAAAAGACCCTTCAGATCAAGTCCAACCATTACCCCAGCACTGCCAAGTTCACCACTGACCATGTCACCAAGCACCACATCTACAGGTCTTCTTAGTATCTCCAGAGATGATGACTCTGCCACTGACCTAGCAGTCTCTTCCAATGCTTGACAACTTTTTCAGTGAAGAATTTTTTGCTAATATCCAATCTAATCCTTCCCTGGCGCAACTTGGAAGTTATTTTCCATCATCCTAACAGTTGTTACTTGGAAGAAGAGAGGTTCACCCACCCCAGAACACTGTACTGACTCAAATAATGTATGGATCCATACCTGGTTACAACAGCAAATTACTGTCTGAGATTGGCTTGACAAGCTGCTTGACTTGCTTGCTTTTGTAATATTCATAAACTGACCATAAGCATGACAAGTAAAAGTTTTAAATCTTAAACTTTGAAGGAAGGTATCTTAATAAAAATATAAACCATTCCTAGATTCTAGGAAATCCTGTCATACATGAATGTATATGTGCAAATGGAAGGAATGGTATTCTTAAAAACTGTCTAGGAAAAAATAAATCTAGAGTAGCATATATGTAAGGTCTCAAAACAAATCTTTGAATTATTCAATAGCCATGCAGCATTTTCTAGGATTCATTAGCAGCTAAAAGGCACATTAATTATTTAACAATGTCCATCTGTCAATTAATTTTGAATGCTTTGAAATGCTGACCAGGTAGGTTCTTCTGTGTCAGCACCAAGGCAGGTGGTATGACAAGGACAAGGTATCTCTCTGCAGCTTTGTATTTACCATACAAACAGAGGTAAAAGCTTTCCTTATATGGCTTTCAAACAAAACCAATGCATTTTAAGCATTAATTAAGTCTTTTAACCATTTTCCTTCCTCAATGGTATTAGCAGGGTGCTGCTCTGCAAAAGTGTTTTCAAAAAAATGAGAGCAAGACCTCATATGAAAACCTTTTAAATAGCTTTTTATACCCCTAGACTCTCCAGCCTGGCAATCTTGTGAATGACACATAATTAGTGTCAGACATCATTCAAACTGCTGATATCAGGTGCTCACTGACAAGGAGGTTGCTGAGATTTAAAGGCCCAGGTTCATCTACAGCAAAGTAAGTGTTGTGCTTTTAACCCTTGAAGCATTTAAATGGGGGAAAATGTAGCATTTTGAGCAGCACTTCACCTTTGTGCCTATCTGAACAGAGCACATTGTCTAATGTGGTGCCTGAATGCTTTGGTGAATGCACTAGCTTATATAAGGTCATATCTTTTCCTCAAAACTGTGCAAAGGCTGGCATTTATTTTTGCTTTTATAGTTAGGCTTATGAAATTATACAATGTCTTGGAATTTATTGTTCCAGTAAATAATGACAATTTATGTTTACATGTGTTACACAGATTATAGTAGATATTTGTTTGCCCAGTCTTTCAGTGACAATTTGGTTCAGAGGCAATTAGTCTTTTTCATTTCTCTTAAAAACATAAAAGGTTCCCTTCACTGCAATATCCTCACTTCATATTTTTCTGGTAGGTTCCTTAAAATTTTATGATCCAGCATGCATAAATATAAATGCAAACAAAAGATAATTACAGACTATGACAAAATGTAAGGAATTTGTTATTTAGCTTCATTGTACTTCTTACCCTAAGTTAAAAGGCTTATTATACTGAATAGAGGTAGAATAAAGTTCATATGATCAGTCAGGTGTAAGACTTATGGGACTATTCAGTGCGTTCAGGTACAAGGCTCATATTTTAAGAGCTTCTGACTAAGCAGCACATAATACTTTTTGTGTGTGTGTGTAGGGATTGAACAAGATTAATAGACTATATCCTAATCTGACTTCAGTTCTCCAACATATCCATCTCTTTGGGTATTTTTAAGAAGAGACACATGCTGCTATACAGGCAATGAAATCAATGGGAAAGAGGATGTATCAGTACAGAGCAAAAATCTACACATCAGTTCACATGGGAAACTGAATCAGGCTACTTTTTCAGACAGATGCACATAAGAGGCTAGTTTCTTGCATTCTCTTTGAACAATTCTCACTTTTTTGGTCACACTGTACACACTTGACTATTTCTGTATATAGACAGATTACTTGAGTGTCTCAATAAAATTTACTTTTAATCTTTCCAGGGAGATTGGTATTCTGATGTCAGCTCTGTTAGGACAGTGGACAAAGGACAGCATCAAATTGCAGTACAAGAAGAAGAGGTAAGTGAGTACGTAACTGTTCCTGCCTACCACACAATTTCATTGTGAAAACTCTCTTTACAGATGGCTTTTTTATTCTTGTGTTTTTGATAAATATAGCATGCTCTTTTTTCCCTTTTCATATCAGGTCTCCAGAGGTCTTCATACTTTTCATGTTCTAGAGATCTGTGGCACAATGTAACCTTATTTTCTAGGTAACACCATGCCTAAGGACACAAATACCTCAGTTGAAATTAAGCACAGTGCAATGAATGTTATTTATCCCTGAAATAATGGTGTCGAGAGATTAATTCACCATGGTAATGTCTCTTGTTTTCATCAGTCTTAGTAAGCATGGCCATTTCAACCTCAGAAGCTATTTCTGTTGCTGTAGAGAAGGTAAATATTATGACAAGTCCCTTCAAAAGGAACTATTACTGAATACATCAGCTGCTACCGATTCAAAAACCATATGGTATGGAAACTATTAGAGGAAAAATGAACATTTTAGGAATTCTTTCTTTGCTTCCTTTTAGAAGACTGAGTTTGCTTTTTTTTTTTTTTCAGTTTTACTCCTTTCTTTCTCTTCCTCTTTGGCTTTTCTAAAAGGTTGTCTTTCAGTCTCAAGTAACTGAAGCTATCATCTGTAATCATGCAGCTTTCTCTACTAAAAGTTGTTCACTGCTAAGGCAGCTACTATTATCGTTAAGCCCCAGAGAAGTCCTATGCATTTGAATAATTTTTCCTTTATGTAGACATGCAAGAACTGAAAAAATCTTTTTTCAACTAAAAAACCAGTTATTTCCTTTCAGGTATTTAAAAAAATATATGCAGGAATACCATCTTCAAAACCAAAATGCAAACATGTAGCTACTTCTCACTTCTGTAGTTCTGTTCTCTACAGGATTTCATACCAGAGATACGCTATAAATTGAGATCATAGGCTTTCAAATGTGGAGATGAGGTAGTGTAAATCACATTCTCACCAGGAAGATTCTGTTGTTTTAGATTTTGCTTTTTGTGAATTTCACAAAGGACTAAAATCTGATCTCTATTACTCTAGCAAAAAAAAAGAACAAATAACCAAGAAAGCTCTGAAACCAGTAAGTGGAAATGGGAAAGAAACTGTTTTGAGGATTCTTCCTCACCATATTCCCTGTCAATATAATCATTCATAATTCATTCTGTTTTCTATAAATAGTAACATCGTACAAATATCTATTTCTATCATAGAAATAAGGGTATTCCATTCCATCCTGCTCTATCCTGTCCTGTACTATCCTATTTATAGACATGCATATTGGGACTGAAAAACTTAAACAAACATGCATGCTGTTCCACAAACACTAACAAAGTATTTTTTCTTACAGTTATTTGAAAATATTAACACCTGATCACAATTTTTCACAGATACAAGGATATTATAGACAGAAAAGCACTAAGATAATTCTCAGTAAACTCTCACTTATTGTGCATAGCTCACCGTTGATACTGTAAAACTTTCAGCATGGTGTTTTACAAATCTGGATATGAGGCTCTTTTTATTCCCAGCAAATGTACACAAGGCCAGCTGCTACCTGGCACAGGGTCTCTTGGTAAACTCTATTTATTATTTAAAAAGTCAAACCTTAACTTTCTTAATTTCGGTTGTTGGGTTTTTTTTTCTTTTTTTTTTTTTTAATTAAAAAAGCCATTAGATCACTGTCAAGAGCAAAATGGGCAGTAAGAGATCCATTTGATAGTTCCCGAGTGCAGCATTTGCACTCAAAGGCAAATATGCCAAAGATACAGTAGAAAACATGCCAAGATACAGTACAATATCTCTACAAATGCTGACTTCATGTCCAAAGAAATTATGTACTTTTGATATCCTGGGAAAAAACAACTTGTCTGGCTCCACTTTTGACAAACTGACATTAATGTAACTTAAAGAGCCTAGTTAAAATGGTTTTATTAAAGCAAAGGCATAAGGCATAATTTAATGTGTTACTTGTTTACATTAAGCAGTGTTCAACTTGAAGTGCCTGAGACAAAAAGCACAATGTATACAGGAAGAAGCATCATTAATAGAAGGAAATTTGCTTGGCCAAACCTGAGCTTGAATTTAGAAGCTCAAGTTTCACTCAAAAAATGCACTAAACAATATACTAAAAAGGCAATTCTCTTAATTTTACTACAGTATGTACATACCTGCTGCACTATTTTCGTCTACCAAATTGGCTCAATCATATGTAACCTCTAACATAAACAAAATTTTTACACATATAAGTAGAATACTTTATCATGAAAATAACAGGATTAAACTGTGCCAGTATGTAATGGTTTGAGAAGTACCTTTCTCAAAGTGTGCTCTTTAATAAGGATACACAAAGCAAACTGTTTGATTTCGAGGACCATAAAGTCCGATATTCTCCATTATGCAACAAAAATGTCATCAGGGGACAGAATTTTTTACAAATTTCATATGTCCAAATTTATTTGACTGTTTTCCATCAAAGAGATAGTGCTTTTAGAATGTTTCTTATGGAATTAATAAATTCAAACTATTCAATCCATGGTGTATTCATGGTCCACCCAATTCACAATGGAGAAAGGACTGTTTCTGTTACACTTTGGCAGAACCTCTGCCAGTAATTATGATTTATAACAAATGTGCTGTAGTGACCAAAACTTTATAGGTATTATTTCAAAAATTTTTCTTGCACTGGTTTTAAGCATTTTTTTTCTTAAAATGTAACATGTGCATCTTTATAGCTATGGCCATCTAGTATACTTGTATACATAGCTATAAGAATTACTTGGCTATCCTCTAACTATACTACTAACTTCAAATTTCCATCCTTATGGAAAACAGACATGATGCATACTGATTTTTTCCTACCTCTGTTTCATAATACTTACTCTCTACCATGATAATGCCATCTCACTGATATTTATGAGAAGTTTTAATCCTGATAATTGCACATAAAAAGCAAACAAGAGTATATTTATTACCTTGTGATACTTTTAACTATTTGGATGCAAGTAAATAATACAGAAATTACATTCAAGGCTATATACATCAGTAAATATTCAACATTTTCTAATACTTGAAATGGCTAATTTGGGGTTACAGTTGTAATGCAGTCAGTTGAACTGAAGGCTGAAGCATACTTAATCAAAATACGCTCTGTAATACCTAAAAGCCCAGCTAAGTAATTAGAAAGTAAAGAAAATTTGTATTTTAATGTTTATTTTCTGCATTCCAGAACTTCTTAAAACAACTCCATTACTTTTAAATCAGATTAAATGGTGCTTTATTGAAAAGTATCCAGATTTGTATCTATGGCTACTGAAAAAATCTGGGGCAGGAAACTCCACAAAACCTACTATTTATCAAAAACTTAAGCAAATTAAAATGGAGCAAAAGTGAATTCTAAAACAACCTTGTCACAACTGCATTACTGCCAGTCCATACCCAAAACAGTTCTGTCAGAATAACCAAGTCCTAATTCTGCATTACTTAAATATACCCCACTTTCACTGAAGTCAGTGAGAATTCTGAATATGCAAGGAATGTAGAATTACAAGTAGTTACTTAATCCTTAGGTCATAAGCCAAGATACTTATAAAGCCTAAACTCATAATGTTGCTGGCTGAACTGCTCTGCCGCACCTTTAAGGGCATTAACAGCATGATTCTGCTGAACTAGTGTAAAAATCATACCAAGAACTTGCCTCTGCACTCTGATTTGTAATAGGTAATTTAAACTAAGCAACCAAAAGATTAGAGCAAAATGTATTTGAGCTGTTTATCAATGCAGCCTTACCTCTTCCCTCTTTGTCCCCTGTTAAAGGGGAAATCAATAATACAATTCAACATCTAAAATCCTCACTTTCTCCTGTTCTGAGCAGAGCTACTTACACAGCTGTCTTTTCAGGGCAAAACACCGACCACTCGCAGAAAACAGTTGTGGAAAACAAAGCAAAACCGCTTGCATTTTAATCAGTGGGAGTCCCTCACAATAGCAAACAGCCAAGGAGGTTTATTTCTTGCCCCACAAGTAAATCATATAAAAATTTCCAGCAACATTCAAAACGCACTTTTCAGCCCAGTAACTGTTTTCTATTCTTGAATGCTTAACACTCTCAGGTTTTTTTCAATTAGGGCCTGTTTGTTCAATTAGTTAAAAATGAAAAAAAAAGGCAAGAAAGAAAGAAATAAAGCTTTAAAGAAAGGATTAAGCCATGTATTTTATGGAGAAAGAACATAAATTAGAAATTCTTTTCAAAACTGGAGTATGCATTCTTTAATCTTCTGCCTGCTGGGAAGTGTAATAAGAATAAAGGCGGAAAGAAGCTTTTTCACTTCATTGAATTTGTTCAGTGGAAGATATGCTTTTGACTATCTGCAACTAAATCTCAAAATTCATGACAACTCAGACAATACTCCCACATTTTATAAGCCTGTACATTAAAAGGAGAACTAGGAGAGCTTACAGAGCCCCACCTGGTGAGCAAGCTCTCCAGATTCAAAAGGGCAAGACAGACGGCCATGTGGATATGAAGCAAACAAGCCATGATTGTAAGAAGATGGTGATAAGACTTCATGTACTGGCAAGGCAGTTCTTCAGTGTGGTGTGGCTTCAGAAGCAAAATAATTTTCAAAATAACCAACAGAACTGACTGATGGATGTGAGCTAGGGCTGAGAAAACCAATGTAAGAGGTTAAAGGCTGGACAAGATAGAATGCTGTTTACTGTTTCTTTGCAGAAGCATTTACTAAAATCTAAATACTATGCTTTGAATTTAAAATCAAAACAAAAATAATGTGATGAAAAAGACAGAAATCAAAAGGAATGCCAAAAGCAGAAATAGACATCATCTTCCTTCCAGGACAGCAAATCCTCTTGTCTGTGCCTTGTCAAATTGAGAAAGATTTTTGCTGAGATCCTGTGACAGTAAAAACAGCCCAAAAAGGAAAAAACATACCCTTAGAAGTTATTTTCCTCCTTTTGGTGCAGTATACCCAAGTGCAAAGAACCGATATGTACATACAACAGCAAAGAAAACAAGGCTGCTGTTCCTCCTCTTCCTCCCCCCTCTCAACAGCAAAAAAACCCCAAAAACATAGGGGGGAAGCAGCATGAACTTCATGTAATAGCTAGGGTTTACAGCTTTCTGACATTCCATTTATGCCATCAAAGCTCATCCCTTGGTTCCAACAAGTTGAGTACATACCGCATCACCTACAACTCAATTTACATGACCAGAACCTCTTGCCTCTTGCAGACATGCCTCACAGCAGATAGAAGAAAACATTTGGTGTCAGCAGAATCACATTGTGAAGGTAGTCGGGGCTGTATTGCCAGCAAGGCCTGGCCAGAGCAGGGCCGTGAGCCTGGGTTGGAGCATGGCTGCAGTCAGGACAAATGGCAGTCACTTTGCTCAGGCTGCCCCCAGTGAATTAAGGCTGCTGACTGAGATAACGATGTGATGCAGAATCTGGGAGCACAAATATTTGGGTTAGACCTTGGTTTGGAAGGAGGCAGGGCCATATCTAGATCAACAGATGTGTCTGGTTACCAGGGACAGGACTCGGGGTTCAGAGCAAGGCTGAGTACACAGAACACAGTCTGAATGGCCACTCAGGGCTTGGAGCTGGACTGTGCTCAGCAGAGCTGCTGGCACACTCTTGCTGCTTGTAAAACTGTGGTTAAGGCACAATCTGTTTTTTTCTAAAGAGCTCAGCAGCCAACAGCTTCTGGCTCAAGAAAATGCCAATGCCAGTATTTTCTGACTCACTACAGGGTCGCTATTTCTTCTGCCACAGAGATGGTGTAAGAAGATTCAAGTTTCCAAGAACAGAAGATAAGGTAATGCAAAACTGTGTGGATCCCTGTACAACTGAGTTGCAGTTTAACTCACTCATATAATAGGGGATTTCAGTCCTGTCTACTGAGATGCTGCCTTATGCAAACAAAATTCTCGTGACAAAAGTCCTGTGGTGAAGGGGCTGTGAGGGATAAACGCAAAACAGTTCCCTTAGGTGAGCCAAGAAAGCTGTTCAACAATGAAAAATTTAATACAGGAAAAGTTGAGGAATAAGCTAATAAAAAAGTTGAGGAATAAACTCTTACACGTCTTACATGGATGTGGTTCTCACCACACAACTGAGGTTTCAGCTGTAATAAACCTTAGGTGATCATTAGAAAAGAAGGGCGAGAAAGAGTGAATACAGGAATTCAGTAATAAATGTAGGGTGTCAGTGGAATAATCACAAGCCTTGATAAATATAATGGTTTTGTTCATATCATGTAATGATTTTGTTCCTATCATGAAATAGATAATTTTCAAGGGAAGTCTCAAAGGGTTTACAGACTTCACAGAAGCAAAACACCTTGGGAATGAATCCAAAGCTAGGATGAGAGAAGCCAGTCCAAAACACGCAGGGCCAAGCAGAAGAACGAGATCCACAAAATAGGGGCAGGAAGAAAAATAAGATCAGTATACATGGCATAATTACTAAGGGTAAGTATATGAGCCCTTTCTGAAGTGAAGCGTTCAATCAGTGAGTTACTAGACCTTATTCATTTATGTAGTATGCCTGACACCACAACTGGTTGTGGAATACCCAGAGGATGTTTTAGATAATAGCAGGTTAGTGACTGTGCCTAATTGTTATTGCTTGTGAGTACAGCCAAAGTGAACACAAAACCCAAATACCTGCAGATTCAGAATACCTGCAGAGAATGAGCTGTGCAATTTTCTGAGAGCAAGGATAAAAAAAGCTTCAAAATTCATCAAAGGAAAATAAAAGGACGACTCAGTAAATAATTATTCTTGTGAAGTTAAGATTCTTTTCTTTCTCCTCTTTTTGGTGAATGTTACCTTCTTCTTAATATGTATTTCCCCAGGGCAACTTAACACTTACCTCATTCCCTGTGAATTATTACAGCATTCAATAGTCTTTGAAATTAATCTTTTCCCACTGTGAAAGAATGTTTTAGAGAAGCTACAAGAGATATAAGAGTTATTTTTGCACTGTTGGATAAAGTCATTGTGCTTGGTTTTTCTTAACTGACTATACAAACCTTATTTTCTATTTTAATTGTTTGTACCATTAACACAAAGCCAGATGATAAAAATAAAGATAGGTGTACAACATGAGGACTAATTGAGAATGAATAGCAGATGAAGCTCACATTAGCTAATGGAAAGAGAAGACTAACTCTGAGCCTGCATTATGCTCATTTCCTAATCAAGTGCAATGCTAAAAGTGCATGTTGACGTATGCCAGAAAATCAGTTCAAAGCACAGCAGAAGAGCTTTATTGCACTTCACCTCTTTGGAGTTTCTGTTTCAAAATAACTTTATTTCAAAATAACTTTTTCCAGTGCTATGGAAATGGTTACCATCTTGCTAGACAGATGTCCAAAGGCAGGGTAAGCAAATCTGGTATCTATATTACAAATATATTAAGTGGATTGATAAATCTGATAGGCATTTGTAATTAATAACTTTATAGATAGAGAGGCCTGACTATTTTCAGGTACCAACCACACAAGAAGAGTGTGTGGGAAGGAGGGAGTGAAGAGTGAGGGAAAACTGGCATGGTTTTGGAGATCCGGAAAAATCAAGAAGCTGAAGTGAATGGGCAGGCTCAGGATTGATCATGCTTGACCGAGCACTTACTGTCTTCAGTCATACCAGAAGAAATGTGGAAAACACCTCTGATATCTGTATTCTGTTCTTTCTTTTCTATCTTCCTTTTCTATACTAATAAAGCATTGAAACCGGAATGGTTTATCTTTGAAGATCAATTGAGTTGCAGACCTTGGAGATAATTCAAAGAGGGTGTACTGCACTGGCAATTTGTGCATCCCCTAGAAAACTGACCATTTGCAGAAAAAGTGAGGGTTTCATTTATTTACTTTCAACATTGTTACTCACAGGGGAAACTAGAGCCCAGCAATGAAGAAGAATGTTGGGGATGATGATATTGCTCGTAAAATGGTGATACGTATTATTTTTCTTCCTGCATTAGTGTTTACTTATAAGAAGGCTGCAGATCTGATAACCTTTGCTAGTCTGCTAGCAGTGACCTTTTGATGTTTATAAGCAGCATACACTGTAATCACGTTATGAGATGCTGATGTTGAGGCTATGTCCCTATAGTAGTTGCATTCTCTTTAGAAAAAGATATGTTTAGATCAAACATGAACACTCTCCATTAACTGCATGCCAGCTGTTTCTGCATTTTGGTTGCTTTGTCCTATAGTCTGAAAACCCAGGGAAAGCCTGAATAAGTCTTTTGCATCTAGCTAAATCAACATGCACATACTTACCTGAAACATTGCAAGACACTATTGTCCATAAAAGTCTAAAGGCTCTTACGAAGATTCGTCTTTGGTTTCTACAATGTATAGCATGAACGCTGTTTGAAAGGCTGTTGTTTCATTCAGTTTACTGATATCCCACCAAAGGAAACTGAATTGATTGAAATATAGCCTACTGATGCTTTTGTATCACTTTAGAAGCTAATGGCAACCTTCCACCTCTTTTGTTGAATGGTGTAATTGGCCTGCCAGAGAGGATCTGGGATTTTAACATGTTTCTTGTTTGGCTGAGCTAACCAATTATCCTGCAGTTGCTATCCAGGCTGCAGACTTTTCTTCATTGGGGTCATTAAGCTTGTCAAAACTAGTTTGTCACCACAACTGCTGACCCTCATTGCTTTTGACAGCAGCACAAGTGTCAGACTAAAGAGGACTTTGCATTACAAGAAAGTAAATGACTGATCAGAGCCCAGCAAGCATCCTGACCGTATGGCACAGCATGCCCTTCTGACACCAAGAGAGGTGGAAACAGTACCAACTAAATTACACGAGGTCAGCAAACACCACTAATCATTTTGTAGAATAAGAAAATAAAGCTTCAACAGCTAAAGAGGAGTAATACTTGAAGGCAGTGTGTGACCTACATGGATGACAGTGAAGCATTTGGTTGTTTTCATTTTAGTTAAAAGATGATGCAAGTCATCTACTCTGAAAAAAAACTCTGTGAAAGAAGTTACCAGCTGACTTAGACCATATTTTTGGAAAGTTGATCAGACACAGCAGCTGGCAGTAATGCAGTTTGAGCTCAATCCAGCAGATCATTACTAGATAATCCTCTCTATATTCTTGGCCACCCAAGTGATGTCTGAATCAGGCCAGTTGCAGGTTCCTTATTTGATGTAATACTAAACACTACATACTTAATACCAGACCACATTTACTGCAGTGGGGTAAAATTTGTCATAAAACCATCTGCATATACCTAGAATTTGCTTCACTGGAAGTACAAGATATAAGAGCCTTATGATGGAGTTAATCCCTTCTAATTATCCATATCACTTTATTTTGGTGGCAAATAATTCATAACCCACTCCTTCACTGTTGTGATTGTATTCAGTTTAATGAGGTAACTTGGAATTAGCACCATGCTCTCAGTCACTATAGAGTATTTGAAAGGAGAAGAGAAATAAATGAGAAGTTTCAGAGAAATATTTTCTCTCATCACATTCCTAACTATTCAAGGCACCAGTTCTGGACGGGCCTTTATCCCCAATACCATAAGAGCTCCTGCTTGGTTCAGTTGAGACGACTTGTACTGCCATAAAGCACATCCCATAAATAAATCTTCGCAGAGTGAGGACCTTCACCTGTATGCTACCCTATAGTACAAGAAAAGTTCTGTAAATACAGTGACAGCAAGATGTGTTCGGTTTTCCCCCTAAAAGCCTTCAAATTCCATTACCGCCTTTGAAAAGATATCTTTTTAATGAAACCAGGCATATGCAATGTAGTTCAGCAAACAGGATCCAGCCTTAAGAGACAATGACTGTTTTTGGATTGTATGCCTATGTGAAATATACTTATTTAAACAAGGCTGAGTGACTTAATGGTTCATCAGCAATGTAATGACTTTGAAAATCACTGTTCCCATTTAAAAAAGGAAAACAGAAGAAGAGGAAAAGGGACAAAGAAGAAAGAAAGCAGAGCAGTGCTTCATATCATCCCAGGATTCTGTTGGGTCCTAATGATGTCATTCAGTATTTAATCTCTGGTGACAGGAAGGGTTTTTTTTCCTCCTTTCAGCAGGAAAGCAAATTCAACGTTAACAAAGCGCTCTGTCTGAAGCCAAGATTGGATGTGAATCTCAAATTGTTCCTGGCCTTCTCTATCCCTTCCCCCTGGACATAAAGAGTAGCCACAACCAAGAAGTTATGATTTAAAAAGTCATATAATTATATTGAGCTTATTTTTAATTTATATTTGGGATAGGGTTGTACAAAAGGACTATTACATTCACTGGCAAAAAAAAAAAAAAAGACAATGGTCATTGTGGTATGAAGAGCTGGGGAAATGACAAATATTGCAACTTGCCAAGCATCACAGACCAAAGTTTTTAAAATATGCATGTTCCTTGACTGGAAAGTTTTGTTGTTAAAATGGCAGAGGTGAAACCAGTCTGAAGAGGGGAGAGGGAAAATAAGACTAAGGAAAGAAATGGATGTGAGACTCTTCATATTTCCTAACTGCTGATCACTTCTAGAGTGAGGTACTCCTCATGGAAAACAAATTACACTATTTTTGATGTTTTTATTTCATGGAACACCATTGATGTTAAGAGTTGGTATATACAGAGGAAGGGGGAAAAAAATGTTTTTCCTTTTCATTTACCTTAATAGTTAGCATTTTCACAAAGCCAGATGAACTCTTGCTCTCGTGTGTTGTACCTCAAAATTTTACAGAGTCAAAGAGTTGAATGGGCCAAGTAAATATCCAAACACAGTATTCCTAGTTTACATCAGGAAAGCTTCATATAGAATTTTTTATGAATGTCCACTAGAAGCCTGAAGCAGTAAAAGTTCAGTACAAAAATAGTGGCTAAATGTATATAAACAGTTCCACAAAGATTCTAAGTTAGGAAAGCAAGTCCTTAAGTTGCAAAGCAGCTTTTTTCTTTTTTAACTTTTTTTTTAATGGTTTCCATCAAAAGGAATAGGAAAATAAACCTATTATTATATAGCTTTTATTTTCTGAAAAACTAAGAAATATGCCCACCAAATGCAGATTCTTACCACACTAAGTCTAATGTACCTTATATCCCCAACAGATGTCAGGGAATGACAATAGGTGTCAGAAAGAAAAGGAATAAATATACCATGGAAAAGTTACACAATAACCCATCCACATGTAAATAATCCTCTGTCATCTTCTCATAATTCTCTTAATGTGCTCAGAATATGTAACTGTTCCAGGAACCAATAGGAAGGAATCAGATTTGTACAAATTACTCATAATTTCAACCAGAAATCTGTGACCCTTGACTCCTGAAAGCATGGTGAGAGAAGTACAGCAGCAATAAAGAAACTGCATTTTGATAGTAGCTTTTCAGAGTAGTCATTCTTCCCAGTACTAGACTTAGCAGGTTAAAATTCAAGGTCAGGTTGCTATACCTAACTGACTTTCTACACTGTAGAAACACTCTTGTTTTTTCTTCATGGGAATAAAGCACATTTTTCAGTGTTAGAGATTCCTAAAAATTTAACTTTTATATGGATCTGGCTTCTATCAGAAATCATGCTTTATATATCTTAGAATGGACAGAAGCTGACTAAGATGGCAAAGTTGTGAAAGACAGCACAGTACAGCTACATGTGAAGACTGTGAGTTAGGTTTCCAAGTATTGCTTCAGATCAAGTTTAAAACACATCTCTGTTCAGTCTGAGCATTCTGCAAATCTACATATTTCAGCACAGTTTTATAAAAAACTGATTTCAAACTGACATGCATGACTATCCAGGGAAAACACACTTTTAGTGCATTCATAAATATTTGTGGTGTTCATACAAGAATGTGAATAATTTTAAATAATAAAACACAGCTTGTGTACCCAACCCGAATATAAAAAATATCTAGATTAAAGGGCTCAATGAAAAAGGTTAGGATCAGTATGTGAACATAAGTCAAGATTGTGAGACATTACTGGTCTCTCTCATGCAGAGAATTTCACAAGTGAGAAACTAATGTGAATAAGATAAAAAAGCACCTGTAGAAGATGTGGCATTTCACATTCATTTCAATTACATATAAATACCTACACAAGTGCAGCAACATCAACAATCAAATCTAAGGAAAATTATCTAATAGTCCTTATTACAAAGTACATCTGAGGCTGGAATGTGCTACAGGAATGAGCTGTTCTATGAATAAGAAAAAACAAGCATGCTTACAAGGCATTCTATTATTAGCTACAGAAGAAGAACTAGACCTGCATTTTTTAGATTATCAATCATTTAGTAGTGACCTGCATTGAAAAATGGTTAAAGATCTTGGTGAAAAAATTGTCGTTATGCTGTTCACACCTCCAGGACATATTGTAACAAGACAAGCAAAAATGGCTTTAAACTGAAAGTGGGTAGGTTTAGATTAGGTATTAGGAGAAATCCTTTGATGTGGGGATGGTCAGGCACTGGAACAGGGTTGTCCAGAGAAGTTTTGTTTGCATTTTCCCGGCAATGTTCAAGGCCAGATGTGATACAGTTTTAAGCAACCTCATCCAGTTTATGGCAGGGAGACTGAAACTAGATGATCTTCAAGACCCCTTCCAACACAAAGCATTCTATGACTACGAAACCAACTGACTAGACCTTTGAATCAAAAATATACTCTGCTAGTTAATTTAACATGGTGTTTTCAACATTGTTCTCACTTGATTGACATATATGGAGCAAATCAGTAAGATAAGGCAACTGATGTGTACTGGTGCCAGCTAAAGCTGACTCCAACTTTAACTGCACAGTGCTGCCAAATGGTTTCTTAATTGCTCCACCAACACCTGTGATGGAAGTGATGATGTTGCAGTGTTCTTTCATCCATAAAGTCAGCTAGGCTAGTTTTGATCACTAGTATTTAAGCAAGAAGTCTTAACAAATATGCACATGACTAGGGAAAACCTATGCTACTATGCGACTTTCAAAGCCAACAAAACATAGGAGGAATAAATTCCATCAGACACTGGCTACTGGTAAAAGCTTTGTATTGTGCCATTCCACTGTCCAAAAAGTATCTATAGCTGTTCCTGAGTAGTCTGGATTTTTTTCAAATCGTTAATGCTTAATTACAAAGGAATACAAATTTGTTCCTCAGTATTTTGTAGTCACATGTTTTCCAATAATTTATCTGTTCATAAAAACCTAAGTGATGCCTTCTCAAGCAAATGACAGGGTCAGAAGAGCTTTTCCTCAACTTTTTGGTGGGTGTGAATTTACAGCTTCATCCACAGAATCTTAGAATGTCAGGTATCTTTCTACAGATGATAACAAAGAAAACGAGAAAAAGTGAGGGAGGATGAGAAATCTGCAAATTTTCCTTCCAGGGAAACTCTAAGATTCATCCTCAGGTTTCAGTGTAAGTTATTAAATTTTCACTCATCCAAATACAAAAGAGAATTTCTAAAAAGTAATTTTTAAAAAAGTCAGCAGAGAAATTCTAACTCCCTCAAAGCTGAACCCTGGCATCAGCAATACAGTGAAATGATTGCAAGGACCCTCTTCTCTAGACCTCCTACCTAGCCACAGACAGTGATGACTCTAGGTTTTTTGTGTTGTTTCTGCTGCTTAAATCTGCATGCAAGTTTGCATGACTTAACAATGTTTCCTGTCAAAGATCAGTTAAATTTTTGACTACTTATTGGCTCGGTTGTGTCCTGTGCTTTACTATCAAAACAAAACAAAACCAAAAAAACCAAACCAAAACAAAAAAAAAATTCAACATTGAGTCATACAGGTAGTGCATGAAAACAAATTATTGGTGCCTGCCAGCTGTAAATCTTCAGCTCTTGACAAGAGACACATGCATTACAGAGTTTTGAAAAGGAGGTCTTCAGCATTTAAAGCTGGGCAAAACCAAGAGTGCTGAAGTCCAATTTAGGAGTTCTTTGAATATTTCTGCTTACTGGACATCCCAGATTCACAACATAATTTCTCCAGCAGTGGAAGTAGTGACAAGTTTGACATTCAGGCCACAGTGGAGGAGAACTGCCTGTTACTCCTGTAGGATTCATCCCCAGTCTCCATGTCAAGTCCAACAGCCACAGTGCCCACTGATCTCTGCTGTTCAGTACCCCTCCCTTCCAGTGCATGAGGTAGACTAATACACTTCTAACCTGTATAAACAGAAGTCAATATACTGATATTAACTGGGTTTCCAGTTGTGTCTCACAAAATCGACATCTCATTATTATTTTCCACTTCAATTGTATTAATTTCCACTTCAATTTTAAAATTTTTTGGTAGCAATCAACATGATTAAGATTTATCAAAATGCCACTACATGTCGAAATTCTATGCTTTTACCAGAGGTTTTAATGTTTGATAATCAGCATTTCCCTCTCTTGCTTTCTCTAGCAGCCAGCAAATCAACTTTAATTTTGATTTTCTTCTACTATAAATGCAAAGACAATGCTGTTAATGTAACTTGAAAACATTCATAAATTTGTTTTCCAGTAAGACATTAAACACAAGGAGTGCTCTGGCACTAAAGAGCAGAAATAAACAAACAAAGAAGATCCCAAAGGAGGTTCCTTTGGAAGAAGTGGAGAAAGAGAAACAAATAAATTTGAATCAGAACCAGTTGTTGGGGTTTTTGGTTTTTTTGTGGGGGTTTTTTTGGTTTTTTTTTTTGTTTGTTTGGTTTGGTTTGGTTTGGTTTGGTTTTTTTGTATATGGAAAGCTAGAGTGCAGATTGCAGGTGAATGAGTTCTTGGAATCTCAGTTTATGGGACTTTTATATGTCTGACATAATAAAACCCAAGGACATAAATAGCAAAATAATCTAATTTATTGAAACAATTTCACCTTGCCTAGGGTAAATTAATTGCATTCTCTTTACTTGAAAAATTAAGTGTATATTTTCCCAATCTTTTCAATGTCAAATGACAACTGGAAAATCATTACTAAAATAAGCTATATTAACTTTTCAAAAACAGGGTTATAAGAACTTACACGTCTTATTTTCCTCAAATTAGATTGTGTAACAAACAACACAATGTATTTTGTCTTATGTATTTGTCTTGCTCTTCTTTGAGAACAAAGACTCATAAGAATTTTCTAATTACAGCTATCTACAGAGCTGGATTACAAATCACTGTTTTCTCCCTCAAATGAGAAAGCAATGGGGTATTTACTTGACACAAGGTCCCACTAACAGGAAAGGATTATGAACTCTTGATCAGGTATATTTCAGCTATTAAAAATTACTCTAAATGAAAAAAGATACTACAAAGAGCATTTTGCAGACAAAATGGGGATAAAACTCCACAAGTTAGTGCTGATGATGGAAGACACCTAGTCTTGTCCCTCCAAATAATACTCTTGGTTTCCCTTGTCCACCACTATCCTTATGACCTCCTACAGATGCACAGTTTCTGAAAACAGTTTCTTCCAAGGCTTATGGCTGTCCATGCTCCAGTTCTTAACAAGTGGTTGAGTTTTGTAATATCTGTCTCACTTTTCAGCCTGATTTGGCTGGGCAGTCACTAGAAAAGCACAATTTCTTTACAAATTAACTAAGAAATCTCTCATTACAGTTATGCAGCACTGCTGGAGAAAAATAGCAAATGGCATTCCTGTTAGTCACATGCAAAATATTCCATGTGAAGTAAGTTATTTAAACATGAAGCATGGGTACAATAATTTATAGTCAATACTTTGAGTGATAGGTACAGCCTCGCGCAGATATTACAATGCCCTACTCTCCTTTTAGACTCAATGCAGCAGTACCAAATGCAACATTTAGCACAGAAAAAGGCCTCCTCTCCAGATTACTCTTGAAAGTCCACAAAACACGGACAGTAACAGTATGGTATGAATACAGTTTATACCAACACAGAATGTATTCCTCTTTTTAAACTGCTTTGGAGGCAACATTTTATTTCTTTTCTTTTTCCTTTTCCTCCATGCTGGCACAGCCTATGGTAGGATTTCACCTGGTTTATTTAAATAAACTTGGTTGCCTTTCTTCTGCGAGCAGGCATCAATTTCTACCAAAATTCCTAGTTGTAAAGCGTAGTTGTTGGTGTAATTTTTGGAAAGGTAAAGCAAAGACGAAGGAAACTTCTCTTAGAACCAATACAAAAACACTGTCAAAACCCATGATATGCTTATTTCTGGGGCCACTGGTTAGCTTGAATCAAAGCCTGTAAATTTTAAGCTTGATTTTTAAAATTCTTTTGGCTGATTGCAAGAAAAGCATGAACATGTGTTTAATTTCTTGCTAAAAATGCAACAAATGTTATTTTTAATCTTGAGTATGTTGAAAGTAACAGTTCAAAAACATATTTCTGCCAGTAAAACATATTTAAAATTGTTTTATCTTACTTGATACAGAAAGTTTTAAGACTTTTTATTTTATGCTTACTTCTTAGAATGTTTGGGGTTTTTTAAATTACCTCACCACTTCATTTCTCGTGACAGAGAAAATTGAGATGAATCCTCCCAGTTTTCAAAGGACAAAGAGAAGATAGATGCCCAAGAGCAAGAGGGGACAAGTAACTCATGAGCTGCTAAAGAGGAAGACCACGATAATAAACTAGAACAGAAGGAGGCTGAAAATATCATCATTCTTCCACCTATTGCAGAAAAAGCTGACCATGGAGGTAGGAAACCTCCTCCAAGGCTACACAGGGTGCTTGCAGCCACGTCAACAATGTTTTTTGAGGAATAAGCTTCTTCTTTATCTGTATGCATTGTATTTTCCACATAAGTGAGTACATGCTTGGCATTTTTGAAGACTTCAAACATTGTGCATACATCTAAAGAAAGTTTGTAGCATTTGTGGAAGCGTAGCAGACCTAAGAAACAAGAAAGCCCATAGCTTTCTGTGGACTTTTAACCTTCTTTTTTTGCAGCTATGGAAATCAGGAATTGAAACAGCTTGCCACAACCACCACACCTTTGGCAGGGAAAAATTGTGCACAACTTCAGGATATCTTTGACTCACCTCTGTCTGCTTCAATCTGGTTCAATATTGTGATGTGGCTGTCTGGGTACTGGCAGACGATAATAACCCTGTTATTTTCTGTGAGCACTATATTCAGTTATTTCACTGTTTCACTTGAAGAAATTTTCATTCTTTTCTCAGAAATCATGGCCTACTGCTGTATTTCATTCAAACCCAGTAAAACCTAAGGAATAGAAACCTTGGTAAATTCATACTAACAGCTGTCATCTTTGAAATTATCAAAATTACTCTCACAATGAAGTTTTCCTGTTTCTTGGACACTAATTACACACACAAAATCACAGAGTTGAAGATGCAAATTCTTAAGTAATTATCATTAGTCAAAAGCAAACAAAATGTGAATAATTGAAAGCTCAAAATTATAAAAAATGTTAACTCACAAAACATGGACTAAAACCTAAGAAATTCAGAGTTGCAGTCACAACCAGCAAGTAATCTGAAATAGATGCAAGAGCAAAATTCACTGAACATGAACTCATTTAATTAAACATCCAAGAAATCTATAGACCACAGAAATGTGCTGAGAGGCATGCTTTCCTATTCAAGTGAAAAATACATATTTAGAGAATACATAAGATGTCACAGATTTCTCTGAGGAGCAACTCTCTAGATGCTTCACAGCTGCATTGCCCTTCTCTGGACATGTTCCATCTCCTCAGTGTCTTTCTTATAGTGAGGGGCCCAGAACTGAGCACAGGATTTGAGGTGCAGCCTCACCAGTGCCAAGCACACGGGGACAGTCCCTGCCTTGGTCCTGCTGGCCACACTATTGCTGGTACAGGCCAGGATGTCATTGGCCTTCTTGGCCACCTGGGCACACCCTGGCTCATGTTCAGTCACTGTCACCAGCCCCCCCAGGTCCTTTTCCTGTGGGCAGCTTTGCAGCCACTCTGCCCCAGCCTGTGGCACTGCCTGGGGTTGTTGTGACCCAAGGGCAGGACCCAGCACTGGGCCTTGTTGAACCTCACACCACTGGCCTCAGCCCATGATCCAGCCTGTCCAGATCCCTCTGCAGAGCCCTCCTGCCCTCCAGCAGATCAAAAATCCCATTCAATTTAGTGCCTGTCTGTGAGCATACTGAGAATACACTCCATCCCCTCAATCAGATTATCAGGAAACTTAATAAACAGAATAAACAGGCCACAATACTGAGCCTTGGGGAGCCCCACTATTGACTGGCTGCCAACTGGATGCAGCACTGTTCATCACCACTCTCCCGGCCCAGCCATCGAGCCAGTTTTTAACCTCAGACTGCCTGTTGTCCAAGCCATGGGTTGCCAGGTTTTCCAGGAGAATGCCGTGGGAGATGGTGTCAAAGGCTTTGCTGAAGTCCAAGTAGATAACATCCACAGCCTTTCCCTCATCCATTAGGTGTGCCTTTTGGAGTATTCAGGATCTTGTAGGAGCTTCATAGATACAAAGAATTTGGCATGTAGCTAAACTGAAATCAGCCTAGCCTATTCAACATCACAACACAAACTTTCTTCGAATTATATTGAAGAATATAATCTTGCAAGCTAAATGTTTAAATTTTATAAAAGGATGCTTCCAGCACAATACATTTTTGACTTCTGCATCTATTATGCATGTAAGCTTAGGGAATTTCATGAGGACATCTTATTTAACATCAGTTTAACTCTCACCTCACCTAACAGTGAAAAATGAGGGTCACTGCTTTAACAGGAGAGAATTAGAGTATTATTTAGACCCATAATCATAACATGGTTTGTACTTGATATCAATAAATAGAGGGGTTATGTGAAAGACTGTGGAGTATGTGTGCACCAGTTCAGTAAGAAATACTTCTTAATTCTAGTTCTGTAATCAAGGCTATTGAAAATGGACTTATGGAAAAAGTACTACTGACCCTATCTTCTGTCTGAATCAGTACAGACTGTCTGGCTATTTTGTTCTCTTTTTTCTTGCTTTCTTTCTTTCAGAATTTTATTCTCACTTCCCTGTAGCTGGTTTCCAACAACTCAGCTAATTAAATACCATAGTGGTGAGAGTGAATTTCAATGAGTACTACGTGATTGCCCCATGGACTCTTGCCAGCTTCCTAGCTCAGCCATAGAAGTTCTTGCTGTACAGCTGAAGCAAGTTCATCATGTTTCTGCATATACTCCCCACTGGCTCAGTAAAACATGGGTTGGCACTGTACTTAGTTCTGTAAGAGAAGGGCAACTAACTGCCCCTGCAAGTGCTAGCCATAAAGAAAATAAACAATAAAGAAAAGGGTGTGGCATATCTAGTAAAAAATACCACTGTTGCAAAGATGTCAATGTTATGCTTTTCAAGTTAATGGAAATGCTTCAGTGAGGAGACAAGCTAAAGAGAATGAAAATCAAGGAATGTAAAGGAGCAATAATGTAGGTAAAGAAGGGAAGAACGGAGGAAACCTTTGATTTATGGGCAGGGCAGACAAAACCCAGGGAAAATGCTCTATGAAAAAGGTTCTCTCTTTTAGTGGTTCCAGTAGATGCTTGTATCAGGTTGAGTATTTGAAAGCAACTGCTTCCTGAACTAGATTTGTTTAAATTGTTTTCTAAACTGAATTTGGAGAAAATCCATTACCCAGCTTTGTGTCCCCAAAGTGATGGTATATGTCTACTGCAGAGATGGGTTTAGATGGCAAAACTGAGGCAAAGACAATCCTGTCTGAGCCATGGTTTATTCCCAGTGGTCAACACAGAGGTGGAAAATCTAGGGAATACTTATCTGGAGACCTTCTGATACCACATTTCTAAGTTCCAAGCCCTGGGAAGCATTCACATTCCCATCACATCTGTGAATACTTCACAGATACACACAACCAGATATGCTGCCTACAGTTTTTGAGTGGGACCTGGTGTTCAACAGTACTCCTTGGGAACACATCCCCAAATCTTTAAAATATCAGAAAAACAGGAATTTAAGATTACAGAATAATCAAGACAATAGAAACATCCAACTTCCAATTTCTTGATCCGATTTCTTGGCATATTTATGAAGTTTAAAACACAAATAAACAAACCTACTGCAATTAAGGATAAATCATCCCCAAGTTTCTTATTGATATAGGCTCTTATGCCATTAGCAGAATCATATTTATGAGTAAGGAATAGCCACAACTTTAACAGTCATAAACGAGAACGTTCTCAAGAAAGTAAACATTACCAGGTCTAGGACTCAAAGGATCTGACTAAGGTCGAGATACAAATAATTTGAGAGCTGAACAAATGAGATTTTAATCCTTAATATTCTTTATTTTTCTTTGCACTACAACTGAACAATGTCCCTCTGAGTTGTTTCTTGGAATGGAAATAGAATTTACAGCTCCTCTAAATAAATACCCAAGAAGTTACAGGATGAATTCTTTTACATGTTCTGCTTACGAGCATCTTGTTACACAGATTCTGTTATAGTCCTTTAAATTACTGTTCAGAAAGAGCTTCCATGCTCCTGAACACACAAAATTGGTTCTTTTAGTGGTATGCCTGCCATAAAACTTTCATTCATGGCCCTTGTTGTGATTGTCATAGTTTTAAAAGCAGCTTTCTAAGTTGCAGCTTTTCTTTCTAATATACTGCACTTGAAAGCAACAGGTTTATTTACACCATGCTGTCCAAAGTACACAACAGACAGCAGAAGTAACATATCTTGCAGAACTTATCAAATCACAGTAATGTTCTCACTGTAAATTCTTCAAAATAACATCACAGGATGTTCTGGATAAACTTGATATAAAAATACATGTTATTGATATATATTAGTGTTGTGTGTCAATACTGAGTTCTTGGAAAAAAGAGCATTTTTACTCTTTGGTCAGGATACTTAGACTCCATGAGAGGACAAATACAACCAGCTTCTGCAGTCATGCTCAGCAAAAAAAAAAAAAACTTCATAGGCTTCCAGTGTATTTCCTGGGTCATTAGTAGGATAGGATACATCATGGATGGGTTTTCATTTTAACATAATTCTGACTATAACTGAGACAGAGTGATAGAGAAACACTATGGTTTTAATTTTTGGCATATTTATGAAGCATTTGCGGAAAAACAGGGTCAATATAAACTCAACTTAGGGTGTAAAACAGTCCACATGAATAGAGTACTGTCTTAATGGATGGAAAAAGACAGTGATACAGGTCTAACTTTGGTACAAACATCCTACACTTGGACACTGTGATTAGCAGAATCAGCCCTGGAATAAGAACAGACTCCACATTTAGTCATTCTCAAAATACCATGTGTGAGAACAGCTTTCCATTTTATATCCATGAAGGATCAGCATTTAAACATTTCCGTTTTGTTCCAGTACCCTGCTTTCTAAATCAGTAATATTAGGCTCATGTAAGAAAGTGAATCTTTATTTCAACTTCAATATAACTGGTTTGGTTTATGTTGGAGGTTTTTCTAAGTTACTCTGAATTTTTGTCTGTGAGTTGGTTACTATTTTACAGAATAGCACACTTTAATTCCTTTGTTGTGTTGCAGAACTATTGTATTTACTTACAGAAAATGACATTCAAAAATGCACTTTCTCATAATTTGTTCTGCCTCTAGCTGCATGTGGTAAGACTACTCTGAATTTTAATACAGCTGCATATATAACAAACTAATAATGTTTATTAGAGTATTAATTAAAAAAAGGCTGGCATATTAATTACAGACCACTTCCAGAAGCATCTCAATTTTCCATTTGTTCTTGCAGTGAAAAGTTTAAACCTTTGCAAGATGACATGTTCTTTCACACTAATACGTTACTTGTGTTCTTCTTTTTTAGTGTCCACTTATACAGAATAAAGACAATCTGTCCATTTGCTCTGTGGGCCTCTCCTTCCACTCATGGTAAAAAACCTATGCAGGAAATAATAATAATTAAAGTAAAAAGCTCAAAAAAACCTCCAAGCAACTGAGGAATTTCTTTTCTGGAAAGACTGTTAGTGTTACACTATATGTGCAAGTGTGAATATTGTAAGCATCAGGTTTGGGTTTACATTACTACTAGCATCCCAAAAATCTCTCCAGTAGCTACCGAAAGGTAAGAATACTTTAATAACCTGCTTCAGTACCAACAGCTGGTATGTGTAGCTTTTCCTTCCAACACCTAAGCTGAGGGTGCCCTTGTGTTTCATATTTTTAATGTGTATAAAATTTAAAAATAGCAACTGCATTCTTCAACTTAACAAACACACAAATCAATGCTTTATTCATCATAAAGAAAGAGAAAAACAAAGATTATATTTATGGAATGACATTGAGAGTTCTAATGTCTTTGGTTCAGGTGTGTAATTGGTTTGCCACTGTCAGACTAATAAATGTGTAACTCTGTGCTTAAAAGTAAAAAGTGTTTCAATTAGAAGCATAATTTGTAAAGTAAAGTGAATAACGCAATAAATTTCCATAGTTAAGCTTAGTGATAAAATATCTTTGATCATATCTTGGGCTAGAATTATAATTTTATACAATCTTATCATCAATCCATAGGTTGTATTTAGCTCATACAATTGAGGAAAATTACTTCAGGGAAAAAAGGAGTAATTCTTCATGGCCTTGTAACAATTTAAGGAGGAGACATTAGAATAGCTATTGTGCAAAAGACAAGTGTCCAGTTTGAGCACAGGGTATGGGTTGTGGAGTAAACAGCACAGCAGAAAATACTTATTGCTCATACAGGCAGACCAGTAAAGTGTTTTTGTAAGTAAGTGTTCTCATTTTCCAAGATGTTCCATACAGGTTTTTTTTTTTTCTCCTCACCTTCTCTCAGTACTTCAATAATACTTCCTGTGCCTGTGATCACTAACTATACTTCCCCCTCCTATCTACCCTGCCTCACCTCTTCAGCCTTCCCTGCAACTCCAGCTCTCTCCTGGGACCTGCCCCTTGCCACTAGTGGGACAAACACCAACATATGACACAGAAATGTTGGAATAAATGGCACTGACTGCACAGGGTGTTTTCACCAATCTGAATTATTGCATTATAACTGCATTTTCCTTAACAGAAGTAATAATTTAAGCTCCTACTGGATCAAGTTACCAATCTTCACACAAGCTACAGGAACTCCAGATGCACTTCAGGATAGACCCTGTCTTCTCTGTTTCTCTTTATGGACAGAAACTGCAATAGTGAAGCTTTTCCTCTACCCTCCTAAAGAGGAGAGAGCAAAAAGAAAAAAAAATTGAGAGAAAGGATCAAAAGTTCAGTCTACTCTTGGATTCATTTAAATTTACTTCATATATGTATCAGAAACTTCACTTTTTATTTGTATCAGATTTCCTGTATTTGTGCTACATCTTAAAAGAATTTGGGTTATCTGCAGTTTACAGATCTTTATCCTGTGTATCAAGACCAGAAAATTATAAACTGAAACAGGTATATCTTTCAGAGAGCTATCCAATTGTGGTTTAAAACCTCTATATTTCTTGGAAGATATAATGGTCATCAGTAAAGTATTTTATCACACCTTTATCCTCACAGTCACATTAATGACTCATTTAGGGTTAGCTTCCATAGGGTCAGCTAACCCAAATGAAGTTTTTACTTTGTCAGCTAGATTTTGTTTGCTGAGTTATCCCAAATATTCATTTATATGGATAACTGCAGGATGTGATCTTGCAAAATTTAATGTTCTTTTCAGCTGTGGTATTTCAATCTCCTTTCTCTCTATAAAAAAGTCATATTCTCTGCCTCATTCTCTCCACTGCAAGGAGTGTTTTCAGAAACGCGTATTTCGCAAGCATTTTCTTTCAGGCTGTGTTCAAATTCTGTATCATCATAATGAGTAGCATACTAGATTTTTTTCTGCCAGAGTTGGCCTGGAAAAGCTGCTCTATATTTGTGAGGGATTGAATAAGGACTGCTCTTCATTACTCTATTCCTTAGCTAAAGCTAACACAGCCCTTGCGTATTGTCTAGGTTTTGTTGATCATTCACAATGGCCTTCCTGGACTCTAGGAGTGAGGCTTTTCGACTGGTTCACGTCTACTTGAACTGCAGTGTTTAACTGGAGAGATTATCACTGGACCAAGAATAAGTTAAGGATGATATCCCATGTTATACAGACAGTAGTACCACCTACAAATCCCTGTGTCCTAGAAGTCTCATTTGCAGCACAATAAAATCATCTCATGATATTCAGCCTGAAGACCATTATTGTATTCTTTCTTTTTCTCTGACAAATCTGTTACTTGGCCAATGTTACTAGGCTCCTACATGCTTCATTATTACTGCCTAAATACAATCCCTTATTTTTGTTCTTACTGATACCAACCAAAACAAAAATACAAAGCCCCCCCCCAAAAAAAAAAAGACCAAAGAAA
This sequence comes from Leptocoma aspasia, assembly GCA_013399835.1. NCBI lineage: Eukaryota > Metazoa > Chordata > Aves > Passeriformes > Nectariniidae > Leptocoma > Leptocoma aspasia. The sequence goes on from VXAX01000384.1 coordinate 60,926, forward strand.
AAGAAAAAAGACAGTTTTGTTTTCTGATCTTGATTACTCAAGTTCTGACTGCATTGCTCCAGTGCTTATAATAGGTATCATGTGCAATCACCAAAAGCTTTCAAAAAGAACAGTCACAACATCGATGCACTCATAAGTGTCCTCTCATAAGGAGTACTGGGGTCAGCTACAAACTAAAACCAGCACAAGCAATTGCTCTTTAGAATGAAGCTGAGCCTTTAATAATAGAGCAGATATTTGAGAACAAGGATGATGTCATGAATAAGCCTTTGCACAGTTGAAAGAATCCAAATTATTTCTTCAGTTGTCTGGCCGTAGTCCTTATTTATACAGTCTGACTCACCGATGAAGGAATTTGGGGAGGGAGGAATCACTTGAATCATGCAGCCTGACTGAGCATCATCCACAAAGCTACTCACTGTATTTTTCTGAAGTCTCATCTCAACTGTATTTACATATTTCTGGTGATAACTTCTACTGCCTCCTTCTCTGTCTAGTCTGGTAGCACATTATTCATGCCATTTTCCTACCTCAACATCTAATGTCTGACTAAATCCAGAGTGACCAAGTACATGAGTCAGGTTCTCCATTTTCACTTAGTGTCAAAGCATACCCATAAAGTGTCAATTGCTAGCCTGTTTTAGGACTCCATACATTTTCAGTGAATTTTTCTTTTGTTTCTAAGAAAGGGTTTTTGAAATTAAACACTCATATGCTTTGGCAGGGACATCAAAGATCATACATTAAAGATCATCTAGTTCCAATCCCCCCCATTCCACTGGATCAGGTTGCTCAGAGCCCCATCCAACCAGGCCTTGAACACTTCCATGGATGGGGCACCCACAAATTCTCTGGGCTCCCAGTTCCAGTGCCTCACCACCCTCACAGTAAAGAACTTCTTCCTAATATCTAATTAAACTCTCAGTTGAAGCTATTCCTCCTTGTTCTGTCACTACATGCCACTGTAAAAACTGTCTCTCCAGGTTTTCTTTAGGCTCCCTTCAGGTACTGGAAGGCAGCAACTGAGTCACCTCAAAGCCTTCCCTTTTCCAGGCTGAACATCTGAACTTCCTCAGCCTTTCCTCATAGGAGAGGTGCTCCAATCCCTCCAATATTCTGGGTTCCCTTCCTCTGGACTCACATGTCCCTCCTGTGCTGGGACCCCAGAGCTGATGCAGCACTGCAGGTGGGGTCTCACCAGAGCAGAGCAGAGGAGCAGAATCCCCTCCCTGGCCCTGCTGCCCACACTGCTTTGGATGCAGCCCAGGACACGTGTGGCTTTCTGGGCTGGGAGTGCCCATGGCTGGGTCATGTCCAGCCTCTCAGCCACCAGTACGCCCAAGCCCTTCTCAGCAGGGCTGCTCTGATCTATTCACCACTACCTGGGCTGATACCAGGAGCTGCCCCAACCCAGGTGCAGCGCCTTGCACATGGCCTTGTTAAAACACAGGAAATTCCCACAGATTCACTTTATGAGCTTGTCCAGGTCACTCTGGATGGCATCCCATCCTTCAGATGTGTTGATTGCACCATTCAGCTTGGTGTCATCTGCAAATTTGCTGAGGGTACACTCAATCCCTCTGTCTATGTCATAAATGAAAATATTAAATAACTCTAGTCTGAGTACAGACCGCTGACGGACATCACTTCTCCCTGATGTCCATCAGGACTCTGAGCCATTGACCACAACCCTTTGCATGCTACCAACTAACCATTTTCTTATCTACCTAACAGTCCATTCACAAAATCTCTCTCTCTGTTTTAAGGGAGAAGGATGTTGTGGGGGACCATGTCAAAGGGTTCCTAGAAGTCCAAATGAATGACATCTGTAGGCTTTTCCTTGCCCATCCACATCATCACTGGATGATGATGTGGATGGGCAAGGAAAAGCCTACAGATGTGGGAGTCATCCCAACCCAGTGACCCAGAAGGCCACTGGGTTGGTCCGGCAGGACCTGCCCTTGGTGCAGCTGTGCTGGCTGTCCCAAACCACCTCCCTGTGCCTTAGCACAGCTTCTAGGAGGATCTGTTCCATGATCTTCCCAGGCACAGAGGGAAGGCTGACAGATCAGTAGTTCCCTTAGACAAAGAAAACCTTCTGTAGACAACAAAATGGCATTCAATTGGCAAACTATGATTTCTATGGTAACTATGTATCTGGTAGCACATGTCTGTTCCCTCTGACATAACTTTAAAATGGTGCATGAGATTGGAGTGGATGTCCCTTGTTGTGTTTCAGCATAAGGGAACGTGATGGTGCTAGCTGTAAACCTACAATCATTTAGTAATAGTGGGGATTTTGTTTGGCTTGTGTTTGTGGGTTGGTTTTGGGTTGTTTCGGATTTTTTGGTTGGTTGATTTGGTTTGGTTTGATTTTTTGGTTTTTTTTTTTTTAATTTTACCTAAGCATACAATCTCAAGTATAAAAACTCCCACTTTTTAATCTTTCTTAGCCTTGGTTTTCCCTAATCAAACACAGGTGCCACCTGCAAGCCCTGAAAAAGTGAAAAGTGACTGCAGTTGAAGTCCAGCACTGACATTGTTCAGAATTGACTGCAAAGTTTAAAGTCCCGTTTTCTAAACTGCAGTCCTCATATAAAGTAATATTTTGTTTCTAACTGCTTTATGAGTGTGGCTAAAATTGTGCTATTAGAAGCTTGATCCAGGTAGTTTTCACGTGTTACAATAACAAATTGTGAAATCAGATCACGAGAAGCAAAGAGATATTGAACCCGCAGCTGACTGCTGCTGAGTAGCACCTATCCTTTATGGCAAACAGCTTACAGCTGGAATCTGTACAACACGACTCGGTGAAGTAAGGATCCATAGTCAGCACCCCTAAACACGATCCTCTACAAACCACGGGCACACTCAGGAGACAATTCATCTCCTGTTTAAGAGCTGGAAAACTCTACCTGTGAGATTCAAATAAACTGTAATTTTTATGTATTCAAAGATCAAAAGACCCATATATTAAATATTAGAACCTCAAATATATTACAATAGTAATTTCAAGATTAAGCAGTTAGGATGTTAATTTCTAGAGAATTAAATAATTGCTTACTCCAGTGTTAATTCAGAAGAGACCTCAAGCACAGATACAGGATTTTCTAAAGGTGAAAGAAAAATGCCAGTGGAAATCAAAGTCATAGCAGACCATGGATTAAAGGATAGCAACTTAAGAGAACTGCAGATCTTCAAGCTGATCTTAATAGATTAGTCCAGACCTAAAGGCGTACATAGAAAAGAGCTTATAGCAAATGCTAATAAAGTTAGTTTAGAAAACTCACAGAAGTGGGAGGAATTTTATTTAAAAAATCAAGAAAGAAAAAGTTCAAGGATTACTGAAACAGTCATTGAGCTATAATTCAAAAATCTGAAATGGGCAGTAATGCCTAGCAAAGCTATCAGATCCAGCATATCACACAGGCCACTTGCTGTAATGACTGTTTATAACTCTAAGCATGGAATGAGCAGCTCAAGGAAAGTATTGACATCCCACAAACAACACTATTTACATTCAGGTTGCTTTACTGTGCTTTTCCAATCTTCAGTGTTTTCCAGTTTGCGTTACCCAAACTCTGTGAGTTCTTCACAAAGCTTAGAAAAAACAATTTGCCACTTTCTAGGGATTTGCCTGAAATCTGCACTGTAACTTAGTCTCACCTATGCATTTGTGCTGATAATTTTGAGAAACTTTGTGTACACACACACACACACCCGTTCATTACATTATTATGCAGGCTGTAAGGTTAGACAGCCACAAATAAAAACAAAGTGCCTGTTACCTCATAGTCAACCCTGCAAAATTTTGTCCTTAGCATGCACAGGTTTTAACACAATAGACAAAAGCAACAAAGGTATACAGCAAGGTGGAGGTTTTCCTGCAAGTGCCATATGCCATATACCCCAGTAACTGACCCTGTGCAGCATCTGAGAAGCCTGGTTGCACCCCAAGGACACCTCAGCAGTCCCCAGAGCTACCACCTGGCTATGGGGATGAGGTGACAAGGCCGTGGGAGGGGACACAGCCTGTGCGCTGCCTCAGCCTGTGATTACAGGCTTGATATCCCTCTTCAGCAGCCTTGCCAGAAACACAGAGGAGCACTGGCTTCCCTGAAGTGAGCCACACGTTCCAAACACCCAACTTCTATTTTCCACTGTTCGGATGGTTTTGTCTTTTTTCCAAAAAAATCAAATCTCAAATGAGACCTGTGTCCTCTAAAATGATGAGAAGACCTAGGGCACTCCAGAACAGCATAGCTTGCCCCAGCTGTGGTGGGGAGGCTGCAGGACCCCGCCTCTCTCAGCCTCCTCTCTCAACTATGCTTCCCAGCAGGAAACTGAATATAGCCTTCAAGTACAGGCTGGGTAAAATTTCTGCTATGTGGGTGGGTAAATGAATGACCTCTTCACACACCAAACTCTAAAATATGGACTAACTATAGTCAGGTACATTTTGGTTTAAAACAACCACTGACAGGAGAATAGAAAACGCTAGTTCAAAAAGGATGTTCTCTTTTTCATGTTTCAGTCCTGTATGCTGAACATGTTTTGAACACTGCTGCTGTTTCTCATGCTTCAACCAGGCTGGTCAGGAAAACTGCAGAAAAAAGAGTCAGGCAAAGCCAGCTAACCCAAACAAATCTTGCACAAGAATAAGCAGGTCTGACTAAATACGCACATGGAAACTCCTATTTTTCCAGTTCTTTATACACTGTTTCCATATCCTCATGCAGCATTTTTCTATAAAACTATCATCTATAAAATTATTATACATCTAAATAAAAATACTAAAAGAAATGTTTAAAACTTTAAAAACAGTTCAATGTACTGAATTCCAAATGTTTCGTCTAAGCTTCAGGTGCAGCTGTTCAGCAAAAACATATAATCTGCAATGGTCTGATATAGACCATAATGGGTTTTGTACTGAACTGTTTGTGTAAGGAACATGTACTCTTGGCTCCTAGGTTACATTTTCATGTTATACCTAATCATGTTGGCTAAACTGCATAAGGTCTGTGACCTCAGCCACAAATTGTGAGCAGGCTAATCATAGCTGCTGTGATGCTGTAGCTTATGTCTGGCAGAGAACATGACTAAGAAGACAGTTCTGGTCTGGAAAGGCAACAGGAGGGATCAAAGAACAGACAGCTAGCCCCATTCCTGACTTAAGTACAGGCCCCTACCCTGACGGAGGTGTGGACCGAAACACCCGTTTAACCACTGACTATATCTGGCAAAGATGGGGATGTAAGAAGCATACCCTGAGCCAGACCTCCCTGCCCAAATCTAGTTTCCAGGAGGAGTCCTCTGAAGCCGTGGCTCTGCTGCGCCCAGACTCCCAGCATTTTTTTCCACATGTGCAAACTCTGCTAAGGAAAAGCAAATGTTAAGATCCCTGACCCCGAGATTGTGATGGCTTAAGAATTGCAAAATAGGTAAAATATTAGGTGCTACAGAAATCACAATCAAGCACTGAAAAAGTAATCATTCACGCACAAAATAAAACTTTTATGATGCTAGTTTATCCTAGATGAAAAGAACACCACCAAAACCTCTCAGAAAAACCTTAAAAAGGTGCTGTCCTGATGAGAAAACAAATTCCACATAAAAAAGGAATGCAGTACTGCATGCCACGTGTTACATCACACCTCTCTTCAATTCTGGCACTTAAGTCTGAACCTGCAAATTTTGTTTCTCTTTTTAGTTTAGGATCATACTCAGTTATTCACAGGGAACATGGATAATCTCCCATTTAACCTAAAGGGCGCCGTTGTGCCATCAAACTGCAAACAGCTGTTTTGCTCAGCCAAGGGTGCACCAGCAACTGTGCTCACTACTGTGTTTAACATGCACTGACCTCAGCCTGTCCTGGGGCACCCCTGTGCACAGCAGGAGGCTGCCAGACATGATCACTCTAGCATCTCCTTCCTTGTGTCTTCCTAGGAGGGTCTCTCTTCCCCCTTCTCCTCTGGTACTCTTACCTGGCCTCTTGTTACCTGTCGCTCAAGCAGAGCCTCTCTCCAGTCACACTGGGCAGAATATGGCTAAAATAAAAGCAAGTGTTTGTGCTTCTGTGCTGCTGTTCACAGGTTAAACGCTCAGAAACAGGTACCCTGTTAGCAAATCTGTGAGTAACTGTTCACCCTGAAACTCAGGAAAAACCTTTTTAATTAGCATGTTATTTTATCCCTTGATACAAAATGTATGATGTAAAGATGTCTTGTTTTTTCTGTGTTTAAAGGATTAAACACAGGGAAAATGTATGACCAAATTAAGCCTTCCTGAATAAATCTGTGCTTATGTATTCTTCAGAGCGACAGCAAAATGCAGGCAGAAGATGAAAATGTGGGCTCGCAGCATCCCTTATACTGCCCCCAACTTAAGCACAGACCATCCTGCCTGAGAATTATGTGGTTCTGTGCATACTTTAAAACTCCCACACAAGGAGTCCTAAATCACTCTTTTCTTACTAACTGAAACACTGAAGAATACTGCCACTCGATATTTGTCATATTCTTTGAGGGTTTTGATGACTACGACATTGTTCAAAGCCATTACAATCCCATCACCAGATGGCAGATGGTCACATAACACAACCATCACACAGAAACACTTACACTGGAAGAATTGATTAAGTCTCTGTGGTGAACAAAGAAACTCGGGAAATTTTCTGGTGTATCATCTACAGCTACAGTTCTCAATAAGCAACATTTCTATTGTTGAAGAAAGAGCACACATGAGCTTGCTTTTACAGTCATGTTATCTAGTCTTGAGTGCTGAGGGGGATACAGACAAGAGCTTTTTCTCACTCTTCAGGAAATAGTGTTCCATTCAGAAGTGTTTTTTGTGGGTGTTTCAAAGTCACATACTCTCTTAGTAAAACTTTTTGTGCCTGAGAGAAATAAATTAGCCTAGGCAATAAAAAAAATCCATATTATCTTTGAATGATTACTATTTGTCATGCATTTTACTTGCAATAATATGACCATCTGCCATAAAGACTGTAAATCAGACAGAGCAGTGCATTTAATCAATTAAAAATAATAAGATCTCAAATCTCCTGTAGCATGTTTTTCCTTCACAGAAATAGTCATTAGCTGAATCTGAGCAGTTTGTCAGAGACATCATAATTGGATATTGAAAGCACAGGTCAAAAGTCAGAATCCTGTCAACCCTAGCCTTGCAAACAAAATATTATTGGACACTGAGAAAGTCACTTAGTATTAAATTCAACCAGGGACATTAAATACCTTAAAAATTACAATGCTAAGTTTTGGACTTTTTGTGTTGCATGCAGGGCACAGGGAAAAAAGTGAGCCAAAGGAAACCACTGCCATCATATTTTCCATCAGACTCATACACAAATATGATTGGTATTTCCCAAAAATGCCAGCTTCATTGAGCCCTCAAGGAACAGACAGAAAGACAACTATTTTATGACCTGACTGGGAGTCAAGAATGCAAACTGTGCTGAGTCACTCAGCTCTGTCAAGACCAAATATTTGCAGACATCGTCACCCAGAACTGCAGGTGTCCATGGGACTTCAAGCTCAGAAAATTCCATGCTTATGGACCTGCCCAAATCCAGTAGTCAAGTAAGGAATTTCAGGACTCTCTGGTGCCAGCAGGGACATGGGGTTTCTTCTTCTGGGTCTGACTCTGTCTCTGTAACAAATAAAGGCCTGCCTTCTAACAATGGTCTGTGTCCTCTGAGTAAATGTCTCATAGCTGCACTGAAAGGTGACACAGCATTTCCAATCCATAAAAGAGAAGCAACTTCCACCCTACTTTCTCCTCCATTACAGTACTTAAATGTGACATTTCAGGAGTCAGGCTTAGGAGTTAACTCTCTGATTACTGAATTACACAGTGACAGACAGAAGTTAAATCCAGTCCTAAGAATGAGGTATTAATCATTGCTACATTAAAATTGAAGAAGTTATGTATAAATTAAACTGCACATATTTTCCACAAAAAAGAATTGCAAGAGGCATGCAAAAACCCAAAATTTTCAGATGCTGACTAGTTTAGACAAACAGCAAAAGACTAAAATATACTTAGACAAAGTAATACAGGAATAGCATAACTGCACTGTTTCTCCAATTACAAGCAACTACCCGGCTGTTTCTACCTGAAGTAAAAATTCCTATTTCTATAACGAATTCTTTTCCAGATGCATTCTTCCATGCCTATATGTCCTTTCACCTGAGCTAAAAATGCCAGTGGACACAAAAAGTACATGAAGATACAAGACTTCAAATTAATAAACATCTCCCTCAATTTAGAAGGGATGCAGCACTTGCAGAAAATAGTTTGCACATAGCTTTTAACAGGGGGTTTTATGTTTACATGTACAGAGAAAATCTTTTGCATCTGAACAAAGTACAGCAGTTAAGAACTCTGTTACAGTCAACTTATAAAAGGTGACCCTGAAAAAACCCTAAACTAAACCTTTGGCAGCCTATAACCATCCCCCCCACAGACACACACTTGCAAAAGGCATATACATTAAAGAATGAAATTATACATGAAAAATGGCAATTTACAACCAACCTATCAGAAATTCTTCAAGACAGGAAAATTACCTATAAACTAATATTTTTTTTCCTAAATTACTTAATGTTCTAAAAACCCTATTTGGTTTCTGCATTTATTTAATTATAGAATATCTGTCTTCAGTAAAAAAATCTTAATTATCTTTATTTGAAGATTTTTATCTCAACCTTCTAACGTTTATTTTCATTACTGTAGGCTAATTTTCCTTTCAAATGAATATTTCATCTCATCTCACTTCCTATTTCACATTTTTCTTCATTTTTTCTTCTTCCACTCTAAGACAGGAGATACATTTTAAGTCAAAAATGTTCTTGCAAAACAAGCCAAAATAAATATCTTGTGACTCATTGCAGCTATTGATCCCTATTCTGCACTAGAAAATAAATGGGACCATCAAGCCCTTACTCGGAGGAGCTGGATGCTTACCCAGTTCTGCAGGAGCTCATGCCTTTTAACAAGGCAGGCCCCATTCAGTTACCACTAAGAAGTATCAAACCAACTGGTCAGTGGGGGTTGAATGTTCCCTTTGTAACCCCTTCTGCAGACTGAGTCAGAATCTAATAATGAGCTTTGTGATGAGCTGTTGACTCACATTATACCTCAGCATTCCCCAGATTAGCCCTTGTCGTAAGTGATGGCAGCCATCAGAAAAGTGTAAATGCTGTTCTGAGACTTCCAGCACTCTAAATCTGATGTTCGAATTAGTAAGAAACAAATTCTAAAAGCTGGCAGCAGCCACAAATTAATAATCGTACTATCAGCTAACAAGGACCGAGAAAAGACGGCAGAGAAAATCTGTGCCTGACTATTTTCATCCCAGCTTGGATGGGAACTCTGTTAGAAGAGCAAGGGTCTAGAATAGAAAAGCACTTTTCCTCTTAGCTTTTTCTTTGCTGAAAGACTGAAGCATCACTAGCAAGATAAGAAGTTACTATGGTATCTTCCATTTTTGGCATTCCATAAATATTATTTTTTCAGTGATTGTTTCTCTTGGAGTTCAAAAGAGAGTTACACAGCTTGTTACCAAGCAATAAAGATTACTTTTGTCAACATTCAAGGAAACTTCTATTCACATGAGTCAATGGAGGTTTACAACTAAATAAACTGTAAGGAAAACTGGAAAAAGTTATAAAGGAAGAGATAATGTCTGATGAAAAGTGTGATGCCCAGCCATTTACTCATGTCTTACATGAAGCATCTATTTACAAAGGAAGTAATGATGGAATGTAAAAGTGATTAGATCCTAACAGAATTAATTTTTTGGGTACATTCACCACAGTAATAGCACTGTATTCAATAGACTTTTAAAAATATTTTTTTAGAAAGGTATCCCTTTTGTTTTTACAAAACGAAAGGCATATTCTGATCAGAAAAAAGCACCCCTTTGCACACACAAATACATAGTTTTCTGCTCTGTAATCTGTTGATTTTGCTGTTGTGCTTTTACTGCCCTTGTGAGACCCCCTGGGGTACCATGTCCAGTTCTGGGGCCCTCTTCACAAGAAAGATGCTGACCTGTTGGAGCGAGTCCAGAAGATGCAACTAAGCTGGTAAAACAATGGAGCACCTATCCTATACAGGCAGGTTGAGACAGCCAGGACTGTTTCGCCTGCAGAAGGGAAGGCTTCAAGGAAATCTTTCAGCACCTTTCAGTACCCAAAGGTAGCCTACAGGAAAGCTGGAGAGGGACTTTTTACAAGGCACATAGTGACAGGACAAGGGGCAATGACTTCAAATTGAAAGAGAGCTTTAGAGTAGATATTGTAAGAAATTCTTCAGTACAAGGGTGGTGAGGCACTGAACAGGTTGCCCAGAGAGGCTGCAGAGAAGATTCCACATCCCTGGGAGTATTCAAGATCAGGCAGGATGGGGCTCTGAGCAGTCTAATCAGAACTTCCCAGCCCATGGGAGGGTTTGAAACTAGATGGTCTTTAAGGTCCCTTCCAACCTAAGTCATCCTGTGATTCCATGCTGAACCAATGTTTTTCAGTATCCTTTGTTTGGTCCTTGAAAACCATATGGCATTTAGCTTCAACGACAAAGACTTACCTTAATGGCAGAAATAACTCAAGATATATTTCCTGACAACTATTTGGTGTTATATTTTGAAACACCAGAATCTTCTTCCTCATTCAGGGAACAGAATAACCATTTCTTTTATTTTAAAAAATCCTTACAGAAAACATCCTTAGAAATTCCATTATGGAAAATCAGAAACAGAGATTGTAAAATACTATTTTTCACAATACTGGATATATTCCAACCACTGATGAATTTTATAATATTTATTTTACTGCCTCCTCATGCATGAACTAGCTTCCATTAGAAGGAACAAGGGTCGTTCCTTCTCTGGCCTATTCATTATTCATTTCCATCAGACACGTTTGCAAAACTGCATCATCTGATCAACCCAAAGACTACACTGGTCTCCTTGAGGGCCTTAAATTGGGGAAGTTCATTTAGTTTCAGAAAAACTTGTATCTTTATTAATTCATGTTCATTCCTACTTTTCCACTCCTTCTGCTTCTATTTTTCTCTTTTCAACAAGAAAAAGGACTATCTAGATACAGTAAAGTTATAAAATTATCAATTTAAAAAAATCCAGAATATATTTAAGGGCTGAATGTTGCTGGCATATAGTATCTACAAATGTGCAAGAGAAAGCAGTCTGACCTGCTGCTGGGTTTTTTTGCTGCTGGGGAGCAGGAGCAATGTGCTACACAAAAGGTCACACCTAATCTGAGCTAGCAAAGAATGAGGTAGGAAGTAGGAAAACTGAACTAACAACAGTTCAGATATGCTTCGCTGTAAGCCAGGGGCATACAAAACACAAATTCAGATGGCTACACAGTGTGCTAGTTGCCACATTAACACAGTGATTGCTGCTAGTACTACCAGAATAAAGGCATTTCCATGCAGAAAATCATGCAATATTACCCAGAGTCACTGTTGATTTCTGTCATCCAGCTTTAGTAATCTCAAATTACCCCACTTCTGGGAGGCAAGAGTATGATCCTATGGTTAAAAATATGCTTCTTAAAAGATGCTTTAGTCAGATGCTGAAAACCTAGGGAAGATCAACCCATAGGCATTGTTTGTCCTTCCTACAATGCCAACAGGAGAGTAAAACACAAGAATAAGCTTTGCCAAAGGTAGATTAGCACTCTTCAGCATTCTGATCTCTCACCCAGGAGAGAAACCTTGGCTCCTATCTGAGAAATTAGAATGCACCCCAGATGCATCCTAGACTGAAATCACAGGAAATTAAAGGGCTGCAGGGCTGGGGCAGGACTAGCTGATGCAAATGGGACAACTACAGCTTCTTGGTATAAGAGTGGCCCTTGCATAGGGTTATAGTCAAACTATAAATCCTCTTGCTACTGTATGGTGATTAATTTATCCTCAGGAGTTTTCAGGCAGAAATGTTGCTACTCAAGAAGTTATTGTATTCATGCCACTGAAACAATTTTTGGAATCATTAATATTTTCTGATTTTTGAGAATTTCCTTTGTGACTATCTCTAAAATTTATAATGGAAGTAGTTAATCAATCTTCAAAGAAAACAGTTAATTTCTACTATGCAATTACTATTTATTAAGACGATTATCCATGGATACAACATACACTTAAGTATCTGCTTTACTCACATGCCCCAACATCCTGAGTAGTGCTGCTTCTTGGAACCTGAACCATGGAAGAATATTTATCCATTTGCACATGAACAAGCACATAATTATTTCTGCTTCTATCCTTTTGACTCATTGCAGGAGGCCCACAAAATGCCAACAGTGCCACAGAAATTCCTTCAGCCTTTTACTGCCCTTCCCTTTACGCAAAGATTATACTTTGTGTCCCTAGAACTGGTTAAAAAGAAGAGACCTTCTAAGATACAAAAAGCAAAATACAGGAGATAAGTGTATTAACTGAATAGAAAAGAATATTTAGGACGCACATCTATGTTGGTGTGTTTAATTATTTAGAAAGTTGAAGAAGAGTAATAAGAACACAATCAAACAGACTGTTGAAAAGAACAATTAGGGTTTTTGATGAAAACTTTGCAATACTTCAGCTAATAAGATGCATCACTGGAAATTATCATGTCTTTCATAAAATCACAGAATGCTTTGAGTTGGAAGGGACCTTTAAATATCATCTAGTCCACCCCACTTCCATGAGCACAGACATGTACCACTGCATCAAATTGCTCAAAAGCCCCATCCAAACTGGCACTGAACTTACTTCCAGGTATGACTTCCAGGTATGACACTGAACATACTTCGAGGTATGACAAAGACAATCCTTCTAGGTAAGGAATATGAAATAGGTAAGGAAGATCTTTTGAGAAAAGAAGGTAACCTTCTTTCAAGGTCTGACTCCACTCTGACTCCTCTCAAGATTCACACTATTTTCTCCCTTGTATATTACCCATTCCTTTATATCCTTCTGGGTGGGTTTGATTTTTGGTTGGTTGGTTAGTTGGTTGGGGGTTGTTTGTTTTGGTTTGGTGGTTTTTTGGGTAGTTGGTTGGTAGATTTGGTTGGTTTTCTTTTTTTTGGAAGATGAAGCAGCCGTACCTAACAGCAGGTACCTCTGTTTGCAGTATTGAATATTAAAGAAGTGAAGTACACAAGTTGCCTTGCCCTTTCTTATTTGAAATTCCTTGTTTTAATATGAAATAAATTTTAATGTCTGTCTTCTCATAATTTTAATGTCTCTCTAGCATTTTCAAGTACCAAACATAGTTTTGTTCCGCCTCCTCAAACATATACTAAGCCTTAAATGTTTACAGAAATCATTTGGTTGTCTTTGCATTGGTTTCTAACAGACTGCACAAAGGAAGTGAGTCTTAAGTGTCCAATTACTTGCTCATTAACAAGAGATAGGGATGCATACATATCAAGGAATTACCTCACCTTAAAAATTTAATTCCTTCTATGCAAAACTGTCAAGATGAAAGCTCCTATTTTTATGCAGCACCATCTTTAACAAAAGTAAGTAGATGCTCTAGAAAAAGTCCTAGCAGACTACAATTTTTGTGCCTTCTGTTTTGTCAAGGAAGTCTGGAAATTACTCAGCTCAGAAACAGGTTTTTTTGATGATTGTGCATAATTAAAGATGTGATTTGTATGAAATGTAGCAAAACATTTCTATATGCAATACTGGTAAGCTACTCTAAGACTTCTCTAAATTAAAAATAAATTTTAAGCTTAACCTCCAATGGCTTCCACATGCTAGCAGAGACAGATATTCAGAGAGAATAATTACAAGATATGTTCTCAAATACCCATATATAGTTCAGAAACTGCACAAATTTCAGTACAATGTCCCCAAACCTAAAATCTCACCCACCTGATTCCCATTTGAATTCTGTTCTCCTGCAATATCTGGATTAGCTCACCTGCATCAGGCAGAAGAAGCTGGGAAAGCATTATGCATGCTGAAATCAGTTCTAGATAAGCAGTGCTGATTGGCCTGAAAGACTTTGAACAAAGAACCATCTCTCAAAGCATCCTGTTCTCTCACCATGTTTTTAAGCAGAAACAGAATACAACTGATGCTCCATACTTTTAAATGTTCTCTCTGCATTCACTAGGCCCCGGTCATCCTGGCATTGTGGTTGTGTTGGCCTTTTAAAGAAAGCTTGCACAAAACAGCAGGGTGTTCAGGCTCTTCCCATACAAAAGCACATACAATACAGGGGGTCACGGACAAACTGTTTGGGAAACTTGTTAAACTTTTCTGGAATGAGAGTACAAATAATTTTTTCTTTTTTTTTTTTTCAGTATTTGCTCAGCTGTGTGCAATATCTGCACGCCTATGACATTTATTGATTAGTTGTATTCACATTACTTTCCCATTAAATGAGATAACACTGTTAGAAGCAAGGTTTTTTTATAGAAACAAAACAGTAATTTTAGTTGAGGAGGAGAGCCTGAAAAATTCTCTAGGTGGGGAAAAAAGCTAAAACATCTCTCAATTTACCTGTGGCAGCAGCAGTAATGACATCAAATTTGATGGAGAAATCTATCAAAGACAAAAATTTTATGTCTGATATGGAAGAAATTATCATATCCAATACACAGACCTGGTTATACATCCAGGAGAAATATACCCGAACAACAGTAATGTGTCTTCAGCTTCTTGGGGGACAGCAGGAGCCAATTTGGAAATTAAGAACTGGGAGGAGGGGCAGCAGCATGCACTTAAACATATGTGCACAAAAATACCCACACCTGAAATAATGGAGCACAGAAAAAGGTGTGGGGTAAAGAAAACTAGCTGCTTCCTTAGCCTTTTCTGAATGGTCACTAACAGCCAATCATATTTGCAAAACATAAGATACTTATTTAGAAATTTAAAAGATTTACCACTCTGTCTGTCAAATAGAAAGAGCTACTTACCAGTATTGCACAATTTACCACAGGTGTATAGGAGAACGTTAAAAAAAAGGTTGAGCATTGATGGGACATCGATGGTCTTTGCTCCATGGGAAGAGAATGCAAGACTGGAGTATACTTAAACAAGGAGGTCTTTGGGAATCTCTTTCCCAGTCTGTATTTTGGAAGCGTGCTTGGGGGTTCAGGTAGCGATGGGTGTGGCTCAGTGCTTCACACAACCAAGTAACTATTTGGCTTTCTCTGGGAATATGCATTTCTCTTCTGAGGACCACACGTAATCTGCAGCAGTAAGAAGTGTGCAGCCACAAGGAGCATGCCTCTCTGCAGTGGTCCAACATGGACAGCAAGGCTCCTACAGAGACCATCATAGAGCCCAAAGACAGCAACACAGCTCATCAGCAAAAGTGGGAAAGTGTTTCAAGTGCAAAGCAGTACAGTCCCTCAAATTTGAGAAATCAAGGTTTATCAGCATGATCTTTTTTCTTTACAAAAGTGACAAAACTGGCTGAGTATGCATCAGTTTCCTGCTCTTCATGGCACATGTTAGAAATAAGTGGTCCAAGCTGAAATCTCAGTTCTGTGGAGTCAATAGCTAAATACCTGATTTGAGAGCTTAAGGTGGTTTGTAAAATTGAGTGCATTCATTTGTAATTTTGCCTCTCATTTTATTGGTATGTTTTCTGCCAGTGTTCTTCATATTTATTCTTCCTGCTTACTTTGATATGCAGAAGTGTTAAATCTCTCCTTTCTGTGCTACCAGGACTTTTCAACATATATGAGGAAACAAACTAAAGATGTGCAGTTATAAAACACTTCAATGTTCAAGGTACATATTTTAGAGTATGCAAAATATGGCTGAGGTTTATATATGTTTTAAGGATGTTTTAATAATATATATGGGAATAAAATTTCAAATATTAGTACCCTAAATGTTCATTTTCTGATGCTGCCAGCTTCTTTTATGTCTGTAAAAACAGAATAAGCAAAGACTAATGTTTAAAAAGTCCACAGCACCCCTTGAACACCAGCTGAGCCAGTCCTGTTTTTTAAAGTATAATCACCCCATCACCTGCATCTAGACTGGCATCTTGAAAAAAAAAACCAAACATCAGTAATCTGACGTATGGGAAATTATTCATGCTCACTTTTAAAGTAAATTTTATGTAGTCCAGTAACTTATGATTTAAGTAGAAAGTATGATTTAAAAGACATCCAATGTCAGTGTTGATGTTAGAAACCAAAGGGGAAATGAATCTAAACAGTCCTATAAATAAATATTTCCCCCTCTGATTTCCAAGTTCACTTCAGAAGTGAAAACATAAATTCTACTTTTAATCAGGTAGAATTCTTCATGGCATACTTTTTTATTCTTTATTTGCTACCTAATAGTGATTCCACTTACAACAGTGGAAATGTGCCAGAGGAAAGATGTGGAAGTGTCAGGGCTCACTTTCCCACAGCAGGATTTGGTGATGTTACAGATGCCTTTGTTGCAGGTTTGCACTGAAAAATACCCCTGCCTTGCCACAGAGAAGGTGGCTGGAGTTCTCTTTTCACTGTACAAAAGGATACAAAAAAGGAACAGAAGGGTGTACCTATATTCTGCTTCATGATACCAGTTGTAGAGAAAGAGTTTGAAATGTGTATCAGTCACATTACTGGGTCAAATACATCTGTGGTGCTTATGGATGCAAATACCATGGAAGACACAGATAAATTAGTTGGAAAGTGAAATGGCAGTGGAGAAGAATACAAGTAGACAACTACAATACATGCTCAATGGATGCAGCAAACATCTTTAGAAGCAGAAGGGAACTGATACAGGGAAGATTACCAAGAAACCATAGTGCTAATTAGGCCCTGTGCTGATCCAGCCAACTCACAGGCAGGCTGTGAGTACAGCCTGTACAGAAACTAAACTATCACTTAGGGGATGTTAAGGCAAAGCTGATAAGGGCCCTGTCCTTCCGATAAATCTCATCTCCTGCCATGGTACAGATCAACCTTCTACAAGAACAATGAAAAACATATTAGAGTTTTGACCCTGAGAATCAACATTTTCAGTCTCTCAAGTCAGGATTTTGCAATTATTCATTCCTATAACAAATCTCACTAAGCTACATATCCTGTATAACTCTCTGATGAGAAAATTCTTTCCAGCAGATAGAAAAAAAATGTGGTATCTTTGACACATTTTACAAGTACACCTCAGGATCATTTCACTTTTCCTTGAACATTTAAAATCTGTAATAAGCAATTAAAAACTATTTTATTGTTTCAGAGGTGAAAGCGTTTTAAAACTATCAGATTTCAACTTCGTGTAATAGCTAAGGACAAAACCTTGTTAAACCATGCTTAAAAAGAAGGTATTTAGACAGATGTTACAATATTTTCAGCAAAAGGCCATTGTAAGTAAAGAGAATCCAACTTAATAGCTGCAGTGACAGATTACAGAAAACAGTTATCCCTCCTGAATAACTGAAACACTCTTCTTAATTACAGATTGTAGCCCACACATTTTATTTAATTGAAGCTTTCTAACTGCTTGATTTTTTTTATATTCTTCAGGGAAATTTATTTTATGTCTCTCTTTGAGGAAGCCTGAGAAGTGTTTTTCTATAGCTACATCATACAGGACTAATAACACAATGTAATTCTTACAGTTTGGTCATAAATTTTTGTAAGCATTTACTTGCTGTTTAAAGTTCACCAGGCTTACTACTTAATTTGATTGGTTTACTAGTAGAAAAGCATTAATCTAACGCTCAGAAGCTGAAACAATACAAATAAAAATCAGTAAAAGGGCACATTTAAAAAATGGAATTTTAATTAATCATGCAAATGAGTTACTAGCATAACTACTGATTCCTCCTTCCTGAGGTTTTCAAGATTAAATGTCTTTCTGTAAGGGATATTTCCATTATTCATAAATTACTAGTTCAAAGTTTAACTGCATAAAATATAAAAGTCCCCATTTGAGGGCTAGTTATTTGACAGACTAACAGCATCTCAAAATAAAGTCCCTCTCATCAAAAGAAGAGATATCTCTTTTGTCCTGTGGTCTTCAAAATATGTTACTCATTTGAGAGAATGCTGTATTGCTTCACACATGTGAATCATGCCTGTATCACAGAGACAGTACTTGCTCAGAACTCAGCACATCAGCAGCACATCAGCTGAACTCTTGATCTCACTAAAAATCCTAGTGCATGAACCTTTTTCAGGGTTCACTGAATATTAACAGTAACAGGTCTGTTCAAGGCATGGTAAAGATTTATAGTCTTCCTTATGCATTTAAAGAGAGTAATAGTTTCAAACACTGGAGAAAGATAAACATAAAGAGTAATTTCTACTCCCTTCTATGCTTTCAGATTGTTATGCTCTTATGCCGTCAGATGTTAAAGTGAGGATTTTTAGACCATTGGAGCATACTACAGACTCAGCATTCTGGAAATGTAACTCAGTCTGATCCCTGTAGGAAAAAAAAATTAGTCATTAAGGAATACTATTCAACAGTCATCTCTTTGCTAAGTTCAGGCATTTCTCCTTTCTCTCCACTTTGTGGTACAACTGCAGACATTAATCTTAACACTGTTGCCAATTTAAATAAGACCTTTAGAAGCAAGTTGGTATTAGCAAAAAAATGTGCTAAAGGCACACAGGTCCTAGTTTATCTATTATAATTTCATGTTGTGTCTTTATGCACATTGCAAATTATATAGTGCTGTTTATGATCTTGGGAATCTTTGATTACTTGTGCATCTCTGCTGATGTATCCCACCAGAGTAAAACGTCCATTCTTTGGCTTCCTCCTCACAGAACAGATCCAGCACTGTATCAGCTAGGTTAGAAATGATTTCTTCTCAGTAGCTGTTTCACTGTTGTGTTTTGGATACAGAATGAGAATGGTGGTAACACACTGATGTTTTGGGTTTTTCTACGTTGTGTTTATCCCAAGTCAAGGAATTTTTTTTCCTTGTCTCCTGCACCACCAGTGAGGAGGTGAGCAAAAGAAACTGTGAGAGAGCACAGCTGGGACAGGTGACCAGAACTGACCAAAAGGATATTCCCCACCACAGAATATCATGCCCAGTATATAAACTGGGGGGAATTACCTGGAAAGGGCTGGTCTGGGTTCAGCAAGTGGGGTCTGGCAACAGACCAAAGGGGATGAGCAACTGCACTGTGCATCACTTGTATTTTCCCATTTTATTATCGTCATTTATTGTTATTACTGTGTTTTACCTTATTTTCAATTATTAAACTGTTCTTATCTTAACACACACGTTTTGCTTTGATTCTCCTCCCATTCTACTGGGGTGGGGGGGAAGGAGAGGGAAGACTTAGCAAGTAGCTCTGCGATGTTTTATCTTCAGCTGCGCTTAGAACCAGGACAAGACTAAACCAGATATCAGTAGAACTGAAGACTAGAATACTGTAGCAAATTCTGTTACAAGAAACTTCTTTTCTTTAGTTGCACATTTTCTTTTTCATTAAAATGTATGAAAATGTTCTCATATATATAGGCAAAAAAAAGTTAAAATATAGAATGGTCTCAAAAATAGCATAGGGCTACATAAAATGTCACCAGATGGCACTATTAACATAGTCTTCAAGCTCTTCCAAGCATATGAGCAAGTTTTTACCTTAAAGATAGTATATCTTGTTTGTTGTTTGTTTTGGGTACACAAAATAAGCCTTTGCAGATAAAAGACTCTTGTTAGGGTTTGGGGGACAAAACCCCTCCTAGAGAGTTAAGCAGCATCAAAGAGACAGACTATGACTCCCGAGTGCCAATTTTATGTTGTTTACAGGTCATTCAAGGGAGTTGCACTTGCAAGAATCCCCTGAGCTTACAGAGGACCACAGACGTCTTTTCTGAATCTTTCTTTGCACTGGGAAGACTGCTGCCTTCAGATGTCAAGGAGCAGCTGCGACAGCAGGGCTGAACTACCTTCTATGTAGTGCAGTTGTCACATCATTGCTTCACCCATGTGAATAAAACTTCAAAGTTTTATTCAAAATACATTCCTTCCCTGTCTCCTAGGAGAGACCATATTCTATTCACTTAGAATATAAAATTCTAAGAATGACAAAGAAAATGGTGTATGCTAAAAACTCATCTATTTTTACTCAAATTTTGCAGTGATGTGAGGGGTACAGTGAACCTTCCCTTAAAGTGTCATAATCTGGTGTTGCCTAGTGTTTAGCCAATCTAAGTACTTAAAAAATCTGGAAGAGATTGTAATAAACTGTATATCCTGCTCGTGGCATCACTTGCACAATGAGTTCTAAATTATTCTGTTTATGCAGATGGAAAATTATAGAGCCAAACATGTCCAACTGAATGGTGTAATGACTATATTTCGGAGAACTCAAGATTTTTGTCTTAAGCAATATTCATTCCTGTCTTAATATTTCATAACACCGAGTCATAAATACCAAGGAGGAAAACAGTAATGAATATCGGCTACTTCTCCTTGCCTCTTACATACCTTCGCATAATGGAGCTCTCAGACAGACACTCCTGAATTACCAAGTTTTGAACACAGATTTTTTAAACCTTGACTACTACAATAATGTAAGTAATGTAGTGTACTTTTACATTAATGTAAAAGAAATTAAGATATCCCATATCTCTATGGAACACTAGTGACTAGTCTCCTAAAAAACCATCATAAAGGAATAACAGCTTACCACCTCTGACAGGATGGTTGTGCTACATGCTTCAGATTTATTACAGAAATCCCAAATCTTCAAAGAATTTGCTGGGGAGTATAATGAGTAACTCTTTGCATTAGAAAGATTCACAGAACTTTGATCACTGTCCCAGGAAGCATCAGGTCACTGTGAACTATACAAGCTGATTAGGGTCAACCACCATCATTCTACATGTAAGCATTGCTGCTGTCAATTGCCCAGTCAACCATAGCAAAATAACTCACTAATAACCATTCATAACTGATGTGCTAACTTAATTCGTATTGAAGTAATTGTGGGGCTTTTAATCTATCAATGTAATTCCATAGAAAATTAAATCAAGACATAGTATCTTGATAAAAGGGACTTTAATGATTCATGTGTTAGTGGTTCGCTTTGTTGCTGGTTTCATAAGAGAAACTCAAAACTCGTCTCTCAAACTAACCAGAAAAATTTACGTATTTTAAATATCTGAGTCAACAGCCATGCACATTTTAAATTAAGAGACACATTACTTCTATTTTATGATCCTTCTTTTCCATTCCATGGTCAGCCATGGTCAGTTTAATTACTGAGACTGAATTAAGCAAATTAAGTGTTAAAAAACCACTTAGCCTACCTATCTTATCCTTCTCCCTTCATTAATATGGCCTAGTGTTTTTATTATGTTCAGTAATTGTACTTACAGTATACATACTCTATACATCTCACAGAATACACAAATGCATGCACAACATTCTGAAAATGGATAAGGCACATGACCTGGGGGCTCCTTCATGCTCCCATAACTAGTCACTTCAGACACTGGAAACCACTGCAGCAAAGCACGATTCTCAGACATCCTGAATAACTGAGGCCAAGGTGGAAGCTACACTTTGGCACGAAACTTAAGAGGCTCTCAGGAAGTTCTTTTCCCTGTCAGGATACTATCTGTCCCAGACAGGCAACCAATTACACAAAGCCACATGTCAATTGTTCTTCTTTGATCAGGATCAGTTGATCTAGAAACAGTTCAGCCTAAACAAAATAACCAAGATACACCTGGCCACTTCTGTGCTTCCATAAATCAGTACTCCAGGATATGAAAGGCAAGACCATGAAGCTGACAGAGTAGCCTGGAACAGTCAGGTTATTCCCCAGGTTACTCTGCTGAGGAACAGCAGAGATCCTCACTGACTCTAAAACATAGAGCACAAAAACAAATAGAGATCACTAAAAATGGGAGCTGCATCTCATTGCAAACAGAACTCTTATGAACCATTCAGCTGTAGAAAGATATTTGATTTTGATGCAAAAACACATTCAATGATGCATACCCTGACATAATTACAAGAAGGTGGTTTTCAACATGTAGAAGCCTCTTGGGCCAATGAGTCCAGGCTGCTTATGCCTTTTCTTAAGAACCAGACTTTTAATGTGATGCATGGGCCTTATTTTTTTTTTTTTCCTGTGAAGTGCTTAGAACTATTTAGTAGTTCACTATTTGCAATGGACAAGTCACTCTGTTAACAGATGCCTTTCCTTTAGGGTACCAGATATCTCACACCACTGCTGCAGAAAAACTTTACAACTGGGATAACATAAGGAAAACAAACTGTTCATTTTTAACCTGTTTAAAATAAGACAGCTGAAATCCGCAACTTACAGCCCACCCTTGGGGTGCTCAGTCCCATTTCAAGTCAAGGGCTTTTTCAATTTAGCTGCTGTTCACTGGAGCCAAGGAATACAGTCTTCACTCAGCATCTTACTGCATGTAGTAACTACGTATTGCATGGCATGTAGCTTGGAGATTTCAGATTGTTCATTTACCTAACTGTGAATTCCTGTTTGTGAGTCAGAACTATTCAGCTTGAAAGCCACTGTAATTAAGCTGACATGCCATTCAGTGACCTTGGCATAATCCTAATGAGATCTAAATCACAGACAACAATTACTGAAAAAATACAGGTACAGTTTAAACAAAGGAGAAAATACTAGCATTTTCCATGAGCAAGATCAATGTACTTTAAAGCAGAGAAACATAATAAACTGCTTTATCAGCTAAGTCTCTTTAGCCACCACAAAAAGTGTCTTGTACTTGGATAGCACATCTGGCAACAGGATCAGGCAAACAAATTACTGTAGGAGATAAATTGACTGCAAACTAAGGCCTTTAATAGTCCTTCTTTCAACAGACAAAACACAATGCACACAAGCCTTTTAAAAAAAGTCAGCAATCAATACTATTCCAGAGTCAGCCAAGTTTTGTAGCTCTTGTTCTACACAGCAGGTGAGGAAAACTCAATTATGCATTTTGCTGTCATTCCCATCAATGGTCTCCTGCTTGAAGTGAGAAATCAGTTTTCATCTCTCTTTGAGAGGTTATCAGCCCTTGAAACATAGAGGTATGTTCTTCTACTTACAACTAACTTAAAAAGGCATTTTTAAAGCATTTGATGGTTTTCACAGCAATGCTAAAAGCACCCATGTTTCAGAGTGCTATTATATTGCTGATGACAGCTGTTCAATTAAGGGAAAATACAAAACTAATATCTTAATAAATGAAGAGAGGTTAAGCAGATACTCCAGAATTAGTACAAAAGCCTACTTATGTTAAGCAGTAACAGCCATATTTATTAGAAAAAGTCAAATGACAGGACAGCATATGCTGTTTTGTTACTTTAGCTTCATTTAAAATACACAATTACCACTACCAGTTGGAATTTTGATATAAGTTTAGCCAGATGAGACTCTTGTTTACAGCTATAGCAGAGTTAGCTTTAGCTATTTTTACAGGATATGGTGATACTTCTGATTGTTTTCTGTTCAAATATTTCTGAATAACCCAAATTTCTCAACAAAAAATCTGTTTTCTATGAAAGGATTAGTCTTGCAATTTAGCTATTTGTAATGGTTTAAACCTGTGTTACTTTGCAATATACCTCTAGCAATCTAATCCATGTTCTGCCATGCACATGTCAGACAGTGTAATTCCTCATAATAGATAAGAAAGAAACTTGTGATCCTCCCTAAAATGTGGTTATTCTGATACATCATCACTTAAACCAAAGGGCATCCACAGTAAGGCTATCATATTTTCATTACCACAAACCACGAAGATCATATACTTGTCAAGTAGCCAAGGCTGAGACACTTCGTTTGCTGTTCTAACAGGCAGCAAAGGGAGCCAGCATGTTTTACACAAGAGATATTTTATGAAGAGCTATTTACAACAAACAAAAATTGGGTTTTCAAAAAAACGGAGTTCTCAAAATTTAAAATGTCTTTTTAGATACACGATATGAAGCAAAACTAATCAAAACATGTTTTAAACAGCTTCTTCACATAAGAATGCAATTTACAACTAGCCCTGGACTCAGGGAAAGCCAGTGAGGAAAAACTTCACATTTCCTGGGATGGATAGCCTGGGAGATAGGTGTATGGGCCATGTACCATACACCTGCATGCTTATCAGGATGCATCTCATTAATTTCCCTAAAATAATGAAACAATGGTATGATAAAATCCACCTGACATCCTGAATATAGCCAGTAAGTTGTTCCAAGTGATAATGACATTTTTCCTAAGAGGCCAGCTTCAAGGACAGTAGGAGGGGTATTTCTCTGTGAAGTGCTTAATCCCCCACAGAAAATACAATAAAAAAGGTAAGGAAAGTGATCAAGCTCTTTGCTGCTTCCCTACCCTTCCCTGTAATTTCACACATCAGTCACAAAGTTCTTATACATGACCAAACACTTGATTTATTGTAAGGTTCAGGTTTTTGCACCTTAAAGACCAATGTATAAATTTGAGTGATTCCAGGTCACAATTAACTAGGAAAAAGTACTCCCAATTTTCAACAATTGCTTTTTTTCCTATCAATTATAATATGCTTCAAAATTTTTCTCACCAAAATATGCAGCTAATCACATACATGGGTCAAGAATGATGCATAACTTCTTTGCATCCGTGTTCACTAACAAGACCATCTCTTAGGAAACCAGGGTAAGGAATTTTGCAAGGAAAACTTTCTGCTGGTCAAGGATGACTGGGTTAGAGATCACCTGGGTAAAGTGGATATCCATAAGTCCATGGGCCCTAATGGAATGCATCCATGAATGTTGAGCGAGCTGGCAGACACCATTGTGGGGCCGCTCATGACCATCTTTGAAAGGTTGTAGAAATCAAGAGAGGTGCCTGAGGACTGGAAGAAAGCAATTGTCATTCCAGTCTTCACAATCAAGGTGACCTTGATTGCCTCTACAATGAAACAAGTATATGGATGGATGAAGGAAGAGCAGTGGATATTATTGTGTACTTCAACTTTAGCAAGTACTTCGATACTGTCTCTTACAACATTCACAAAGACAAACTCAGGAAGTGTGGACTAGGTGAGTGGACAGTGAGGTCGATTGAGAGCTGGCTGAATAGCAGATCCCAGAGAGTCATAATGAGTGTCACAGTGTGTATTTGGAAGCCTGTCTCTAGTGGTGTCCCCAAAGGTTCAAAACTTGTCCAATTCCATCAATAACTTCAATAAAGGGACAGGTGCATCCTCAATGAGTTCACTGATGACACAAAGCTGGGAGCAGTGGCCAATACCCCAGAGGGCCGTGCAGCCCTTCAGAAGGGCCTGGACAGGGTGGAGAGATGGGCAGAGAAGAACAGTCTGAAATTCAACAAAGGCAAATGCAGGGTCATGCATGTGGGGAAGAAAAACCCTGGACACCAGCAGAGGCTGGAGATTGACCTGCTGGGGAGCAATTCTGTGGAGAAAGACCTGAGTGTCCTGGTGGACAATATGCTGTCCATGAGCCAGCAGAGTGCTCTTATGGCCAGGAAGGCCAATGGGATGCCTTAGGAAGAGCTCTGAAGGAGGGAGGTGATCCTTTCCCTCTACTCAGCCCTGGGAAGGACATATCTGGAGTGCTGTGCCCAGTTCTGGGCTCCTGAGTACAGAGAAGACATGGAGCTCCTGTAGCAGGTCCAGTGAAGGGAAATGAAGATAATTAAGAGACTGGAGCATCTCTCACAAGGAAAGACTGGGGTAACGGCCTGTTTAGCCATGAGAAGAGATGGATGATAGGAGATCTCATTAATGTGTTTATGCATTTGAAGGGAGAGTGTCAAGATGATGGACTAATGGACAGAAACTGGTGTACAGGAATTTCCACCTGAACATGAGGAAGAACTTCTTTACAGTGCAGGTGACTGAGCACTGGAACCAATTGCCCAGAGAGGCTGTGGAGTCTCCCTCATTGGGGATATTCAAGAATGTCTGAACACAATCCTGTGCCATGTGCTCTGGGATGACCCTGCTTGAGCAGGAAGGTTGGACCAGACAACCCACCAAGGTTCCTTCCAACCTGACCTGTGATTCTGTGAACTACCAGTATTTTAGAGACCAGGCTTACTGAATCCCACACAGGACGTTTTACAGTTCTGACAGCTCCTTCTCTTACACAGTTAATAGGTACACTTGAAAGCCAACAAGGTAACACTTCACAAGTTACTACTTATTAATTATTGTGTACTATATGTATATAAACAGTCTACTCCTAGAGGGAAATAAAATGCATGTGTGAGCTCAGGAGCTGTAACAGACTAAGTGTTCAGAAACTGTGGTTTACCACGGCTTTGCAGGGGCCAGCAACATGCAAAGCTCAGGTAATACAATCATTTGAACTGAATAGCCATAACCACAGACTAGCTCACCTTCTCACACTACAAAACCTAGCACATAATTCTATCACCAAATGAAGAAAACTGTAATGCTTTTCCTAATTTAAGAAGTTGTTCTTCAGATTTTCATATCAACAAGTTTGAATGACCAAAAGTTACTAGCAGACCTGGTATGACCACAACCAGAAGACAGAACCTCAGAAGAGAGCATTTTATCTTACCCTGCAGGCTGATATAGATGAAGATACTAAAAGAAGATAAATAATAAATAAATGTGCCTATTCCTTAACAGGGACACATATGTTCCATTTAGTATTTTAGCTTTCCCAACGTCTATGTGCCCTTTCTACCCTGGCTGAATACTTAACAACTTCCTGTGCAGCTTTAAATAACACATTTAAATTTTCTTCCTCTGCATTTGTTTTTGAAGTGGTGACTGGGGAGGAGGGCGTCACAGCAAAGACATAATGTTTTATGAGATCATGACCTTGAAATTTTTAAATTATTGTGAATGTATAGAATGGATAATTATTTTTCTGTGACTCAAGTCAAAACATTTTTCTTCATAAAGATTTTAATCAACTTTAAAAGAAAAGTTAACTACCCTGTTAGCAAACTAGGTCCCTATTTCATTTAGAGAAATTGCATTTTTCCTACAAGTTTAACTTCAGAAGTAAAGTTACTTCACCTGCACAGTTCAGTTTCTAGGAAACCTACTGGCCAAGCAAACCAAAATACTGTATAAGATAATGCAAAGTACCATACAAAATTAAAGAGTTCAAGCTATTTAATTCAGCCCTCTCTTTCCACACAAAGGGATTTTTAAAAGCAGGGTTTGCGTTTTAATTTTTTTTAAAAAGCCTTTCAATAAAAATTAAATCTGATGGAATACACAGCATTGTAAGGTGCATCTACCAAACCCACAGCAATGAGTTGGATTCTAAAACATCAACAGAATATTTCCTGTATCTTCCCTAGAGTCACTCTAGAGGTAAAACAAAATAACTGTGTTTTGATTTCCTCCACCATTTTAGAGATGATTTTGTTGTTTGTATGGCTTATCAGTACACTGAGGGAGGCTGTCAGGATCACTAACACTGTACCTATAGGTCTTAAAGAGACAGAAGTGAGCTGACTCTGCCTAAACTCTGAGCTTGCTGGATACATCCCAGAATAGATTCAAATACCACATATCCAGGATTAGTGTTGTAGCCTGCTTCCTCTACATAGAATTGCACAAGGACTGAAGAATCTTTGCGACTAGTACAAAAGTGACTGAATCCTGTCTATAAGGGTTAAAAACTGAGAAAAATAATGTAAATTTCAAGTATGCAAAAAACAAGAATGTCGCAAATTTGTGTTTTGTATTCATCACACATGAGGTAAAGCCTGGTAGCCAAATTTTCTCCTCTTCCTTGTGACAACAAGTCAAAGTTAAACTACTCAACCATGTCCTTCCATCTCATCCTCTGGAGAAACAAGTAGCAGCAGCAAGAAATACCACATGCAAGCAGCAGGTTGTCTAAGAGGACACATCACACCATATGTCTCCAGCCTCTGCCACCAGCAGTCTGTTGCAGAAATGCTCAACATCCCTACACCCCTAGACATGCTCTCTGTATTCATACCTGAGACATGTCTCCACCATTCCCTCTGAAAAGAATATGCAGCTGCCTCACCTTGCTGCAGGCTTGCTCTGCATTCTCTGAGCCACTAAAGGCCTCATGCTTCTCAGCTATATCACATAGACAGTGTTAAAGAAAGAAACATTATCTCAAGGTAAAACCTGAGAAATGGATAACCTACTAGTTTTTTCATCTACTGGGACTAGAAATAGAGCACCATTTTGTCTTACTCTCCTTCCTTTATAAAGGTTGTGGTTTTACTGCAACTAGTTCTCATAGTTATTTATCCTTACCAAAGCAGTTAATTTCTATCTTTTGTTCCTCTTTAAATACTAACATCTTTGACATAAATTTATATCAGAACTTCACAGCCATGTAAGTCTTCAAGGGCTGGATGATCACTGTCCTACTCCACATAAGCAACCTAGAATTCTCCATATTCAAGTCACTTTAGCCTTCTCTATCTCCCTCAGGTTCAAAGAGTGTCCAGGTGTACCACTTCCTTGTTGACCAGATATCATTTTTGCCTGATGGTAACAGAGGATCTGTCAAACCAGCAAAACACAACACGAAATAGCACAGTGTTAACATTTTAACCTTCGTTCAGCTGCAAAAGCCATGTTGATGGATTCAGTGGCCCATCTCTCCTTTCCTAATGGAAAAAATAAAGTACCCAGCTACTATTATGATGACACAAGTATAAGAACTGAAGTTAGTAAACAGAACCTGCTATTTGAAGTTTATTTCTGCTGTCTTCTAAGCCTTACAAAGACTACTTAAAAGTTTTTACTGTAGATGGTTGAAGAATGATGGGAGATGAGTCCAAAGAGGCCATCACCATTTTTCAAGATCTGTGATGATTCAGACTTAGTATTCAAGATTAGTGTTGCATTCAGTGGCCCTTCAGCTACTGCAACAATCAGAACTAGAACTAGCAAATGTCTGCCTTCAGAGAAAATGTCATCTCTCACAAATTTGCACGATAGACTTTTGAGAACCTTCTCACAATTAAAGCAGGTCAATAATGCTTCAAACAGCTTGCTTTTAATTGGGAACCAGACTCTCCACTGATTCACTAAAATGCCACGTCCCCCAGCCCAGGCTTCACAGAGATTCATTTAACTAACTTTAACAGCCTGAGTTTAACTGGGAGATGGTGCATATTTTCAGTTACCATCCCCACAGGACTATCAATTATCATGATTTCTACAGTATTTGCTCAATCTGTATGTCTCCTTGACAACTTGACAATGTGATACTGGACCTGCTTCACTGGTGCAGGCATAAAGTCAGTGCCACAACTTAGCAGCTCACATGGTTAATTTAAATTAATGGATTCAGATCACATTTATCCCGTCATTCAAAACTCAAGAGTCCTTGTGACACAGTCAGAGCTGAGCAACCTTGTTTCCCAACAGGGGCTCATTTTTAAAAATGCTGTCTCAATAATTTCAGGAGTCTCAACATAAATATTCTCTAATTCAGTTTATGCTTATCCCACTCCTTTAAACAAACAAAGCAGACCTCATGTTCACGCCATCTACCAACTTCTGTAACAGATTACCATCAAATACATAAAACAAAGTTGGACAAGTATATCTGAATCACTTTAAGATCACAGGACTGAACCTTTGTCATACCAATTATGTAAAGCCATTAGAAAAAATCCATGCATTTTTGCAAGCAGGCAAAGCAGGCTTTTCATAGAACAAAAGCAGCCTTGTCTTTTTCTGTTATGCGACAACTCCTAATTAAAATCAATGATTTTTTATTGTTGGCCCAGATAAGCTTGTTTGCATAGCTGCAACTTCTTAAAATAGAAATCTGAATGTTATTAAGAAAAGACATCCATTGACAGTACAGCAGCCCTTGAAGAAAAGTGACATTGCTTGATGTTAACATCTGATTAACCTTTGAGGCAATTCTGCAAATGTTTAACAGTAAAGAATATAGTAAAGAGCAAAAGAAATTTAATCTTTTAGCATCTTTGTAGAATTGTACCAAGAATACCCATAAAGGCATGCTGTGATTTTCCCTTGAGCTTGTGCCAGTTGGTGACCAATAGAAAGCATTCAAAAAGAGAAAAAGAAATAGTGGGAAATTATTTATAACCACTCTATGTATCAGGCACACGGTTTCATGGACAGCTGAGTAATATTACGTTTCAACATTTCATGAAGAAACAACTCATAAAAAAATTTCTTACCATGGTGACATTTCTCTAAAATGATTCACTTGTGATTTTGAACTTTGTAATTATGAGTGTTAATTCTCAAGAGCTGAGTACTCATGGAATAAAAGTGCTGTATATCCATAAAAACAATGGTAAGAAAATATCAAGCCTAAATTGAAACAGTCTTTAATTAAGAGGAAAAATAAGCATTCTGAGTGGATAAAAGTGGTATGAGAAACAATCACCAGGTGGCTATAACAACATTTAGCAAACTCTGATGCATTTAAGAGACCACTACAGTTCTAGACACAACAGCATCCTCACTAGCTCCTTTCTGAATTTGCTTTCCTTAATTAGCCCAGCACCCTACACAGACTGCACCTTCACAGTGACTAGCTCTAAGAAGAGCACCCTGTTTCCGTGCACCCTGTTCAGAAAGGCTTGTTCAACAGTTATTCAAACCCTGTTAACCCGAGATGAACAGCAACTGTGTTTCTGTGACAGAGCACTCCAAGGCACTGGCTGTCTTTGGTAACATCCTTGTTTAAGATGCTTACTTCAACCACTTACAGGGAGAGTCTCCTACAATCATGTTCTGAACAGTGCTTAATCCTTACCCAGTCCAACTTCTCAGGGAACCTACCCTACACGTAGGTGTCTGTAAAACCAAACAAGCTTTTAGCATCTGCTAAATGCCAGCCAAGCTAATTGGGACTATAATGGCAATAAGACAGAACTGCTTCAGAGATCAGAGTGAATCAAGATGAATCTTGTCTTCTCAGTGTTTGGATTACTGTGCTTGAGATTCAGGAGAGACCTCAATGCTCTCTACCACTTCCAAAAGAAAGCTATAATGAAGGGAGGTTGTTATCTTCTCCCAAGTGCTGGGTAAACAGTTGGACTCTGTGATCTTGAAGGCCTTTTCCAGCCTAAATGGCTCTGTGATTCCAGATGTGCCATCGAAATCAATGTAATCCCTGAATTGTGCATGATTCTGCCTGGACAAATCTCACTGAAGTCTACAAGACTATTGCTTTGCAAGTTATCCATTAAAACAGAACCAGTCCCTTCCCTTGAGTCCTTTAAGCATTAAGCCAGTAACAGTATCTTACACTAAATCTGAATAATGAAAAAATGTCAGAGTATCTCAGGATGTACAAACGCTTCAGCATACATTTGAGTTTGGTTTTCAACATACTTAAACATATGTAGTGCACTAAGCATATTTAGTGCAGAAAGCTATTTGGCATTTTTCCATTTCCTAACTACTCACTACAAATAATCCAATGATTGTTCTATGCAGCTTAATGCTCAATTTGTATTTAAAGCTTAAGTTCACAGATATACTATAAGACTTAGATATCTGGGAAGTTTTCCACAGAACACCAGAGGCATTAATTAAACCCCTAATCCTTCAGAAATCAGTGCTAATCACCTGAATAAAGCTGACAGTGTGTTTACTTTTAAGTAAAACTTTTTTTTTTAAGTATTTCCTTTCTGAAAGAATAACATTGCATTGGATGGGACAATCTAATAACTAGTTCTCTCTACTTCTCTCTTTCTTTCTTTAAAACAGAATCATGTTTTCTGGAAAGGCCCCTGTCTGTTTCTATCGTAACTGTACCATAACTTGCATTTTCTGTTTTCCCAGATCGTCAGATATTGTTAGCCTTTTCTATCACTAAATTAAAAGTTTCAAAGTTTACTGAATTTTTTCCTGATAGAGGTCTAGTCACCAAACAAACAGGGATACTGAAAAGGCAAAAGAAAATTAGCAGTAAAGAGCAGAAGTTATCTATAAAGATTTCATGACTTGGAGAGTAATCCAATCTTCACACAAACATGCTCCAAACCATCAACAGTAACATTAGCCTCCTACCCTCCACCCTCTCAGCTTTGAATTCAAGTAATTTTCTAGTTTAAAACATTAATTTAAAAAACAAACAAAAACCCAAAACATGAACCCAAATCCAACCAACCATAAACTTACCACCATAATACCCTCCGAATTTCTTGTAGCTGAAATTTTGGTAGATGTAAAGTATGTTTTAGGATTCCTTACTTCAAGTAGATGAAATGTAAGAGTTCTTCAATTTTTAAGTTTATCATTTATTTATAGTTTGGTATAGCAATGAGAAATACCTAAAATATATTTCATTAAAATTATGGCACAGAGAAATAAAAATAAATAAAATATATTTTTGTGCCTATCCACAAACACAGAGAGGTAATATACTAGAAACCTTTCCATACAAACATAAATGTTTGTGCAATTAGGAATGTTCGTTTTTATTTTGGGATACTTCACATTCATGTTCTGGATTACAATTAAACTAAAAATATGCCTGTTTGCAAAATTTTATTGAAGTTCTCTTTTAAATTTTTCAATTATCTAAATCAAAAGGCAAAAAAAAGCTGATTCAAATACTTAATATCAAAATCAAATTATCAATTGGAAGACAAAAAATAAAATTAGATGTTTCATAAACATTTTATTCTGAAACCTAAAACACTGCTCTCTGGCTACCATTTTTTGCTGTCATCATCTACATGTAGAAAGGAGATTGCTCAGCATTTCTTAATTGCTTAAAGAGATGTTCTGCTACTGAGGGTCAGTACCCTGGGTACCAGAGGCCTTTTTGTCCTCACTGAACTCAAGTGCAAGTTGTGCATCTTCAGCAGCCAAAGAAAAAGCACCTATCATTACATTTTGAACTATGAACACAGTACATATTTTATACTGAAAGGATAATATTGGAAGACCATTAGTACCATTGCTGAGAGGCAAAATTCATTAGTTTAGATTAGATACCATCTGATGTGATCACATGTACTTGAGCTGTTTGGGGAGGCACACCCAGAATTCATAATTTGCTTTTTGTTTAAACAGCTAAAACCATAACATCATAACCATGACCAGATGATTACTAATATTGTGCAAACTTGTGAGAGCTAGGGGAGGCTTAGCTTTATAACAGAAAGCTAAAGCCCAACTTTCTGTATCCATACACCATGATATAGTCTAATTAATAATACATCTTTACTTTTTCTGTGGTATTTCTGTTTCAGAGTTAGTAAAAAAATCAGCAACAAGCAAGTGTAAATTTAGCTTTTTCTAATTTTCAGCAAATTGACTCAAGAATTGAATTACCATTCTTGTGACATTGTCTAGACAAAGTGCTCAAATGCTACTTTAGCATAGTGGAAAGGTCTTCTGCAAGCATATAAGGAAAAACAAATTCATAATTTTTTATAGTTTCTATTTTATCAAGATTTTAGCACAATATAGGATGAGATATGGTCTTATCAAGAAATATGGCATATACTGTAAATAAAATATTTGCACATGCCATATATAAGATGCCATATGAAGACACAATGCTAAAGCCCAAAGACGTAAAAAAAATCCCAATCATTTTTACAAAATGCATTTCTGGTTTTAATCAAAATTTCCACTTGAACACCATTTTCCAAGGTCATGTTCTTCAAACAGCACACATACACACATCCATCCGAATACTCATGCTCACCCAAGGAAGCTTGCTTGTGTCTCAAAATAAAAAGCATTTTAAAAGTGTTTTAAGTTTTGTGTTCTTTTTTTCACATATGTTCTGGTTTACATGCTTTGCAGACTGTGTTGTGGGATAATTTCAAGAATTTAGCAGATGTTAAATAGATGTTGCTTCAAATCTGATAGGAATATTAGCAATTTTATTGGTTGATAGCATGTCAAACAGCTGCACTAAAAAACTGTGGTCATGTAGTACTATCAATACTAAAGGCATTCGGCTGAAGCATAGCTCACAGTTTACAGAAAGCAACAAGACTGAACTCAGCTTCAAAAGGGAGAGCATTCTTAGTGCATCTGAATAAAGTTTTAAAGTGTGAGGTTGGAATTTTTCTCTAACATCATGCTGTTGCTGCTTACACCAGAATAAATGTATTAAGCTTAATGTTTGCATAGCAGGACAATAAGGCTAATTAAATACCTCTAATTGGAGCTGAACTTAAAAAGTAAAAATGTTCACTATAAAAGAAGGGAACCTGAGTAGAAAATAAGCTCACAGGTAGAGACAAAGGAAACAAAGGTCAGCTACAATTGCTACTCTGAAGTTTCAACAACTACTGGGAATTTAACCTTTGTCTTATCCAAATGAAATCTGTGAAAGCCTCAAATGCCATTGTGAGGTAACTGCTGTCAAATGTTACAGATTATATCTCAGCCACTGTACTTACTACTTGCATTTCAATATTAATTTTTATTCATATTTTTTCTTATTTGACTTATTCTGACAAAGCTAATGCACAGATTAATAGATAAATACAACATGTTAGGACATTCTGTACCTACTTTATATCAAGAACTTTAGGAGCAGACACTAAAATATGTATTACCATGTCATGAATAATTTTTTAGTCACTAAACCAGGTCACTGAAAAGAAGAATGCTTCCCAGGTGATGTAAATCAGAATAGAACACGAAAGATGTTTAATGAACAGTAAGGGAGCCCAATGCATTTTAACAACTATTTAAAGAATTACTATTCCAAACTAATTCTTTAAGTTTAGATCAGATTATCCTGATTGTCATATGTTTTTATGTGCTGATATTTGATTACTGTTCACCCTTCAACACTTCTGTCTTCCAAAATCGAAGAAGACAGCTCATCCAGAACGAGCAGGAACTAAAGAGTAGAATATAATTGTTTGCAGCTTTAGTTTATCACCCTAAATTTTTGTTACATAGATAAATAAGTAGTAACTCAGATGTGGTAAAACAAATGCTGAGGTCACTTGACC
Organism: Leptocoma aspasia; assembly: GCA_013399835.1. Classification (NCBI taxonomy): domain Eukaryota; kingdom Metazoa; phylum Chordata; class Aves; order Passeriformes; family Nectariniidae; genus Leptocoma; species Leptocoma aspasia. The sequence continues at coordinate 95,845 of VXAX01000384.1, forward strand.
CTGATTTTAACTATAAGCATGGTTCTGGTTTTAACAACAGGCATATCAAGTATTGAACTCCTAGCTGTTCTGCAAGTCTCTTCTGAACTACATGATTACATCATCACAAAACAATAATAGAGAAGAATAAAATTATGTTACAAAGTTCAGCTTATGAAGTTGTGTATCCGATTTCACGTTATCTCTACTATTGTTACAACAATACAACATAGAAGTAACCCTCACCTTAAAAATTACTGAAATCTCGTAAATCTCACCACAGCAATCCTTAGAGATACATAGCACAATATGTAATAACACACTTTCAATACGCAGCAGTACAGGGATAAAAAATACTGACAAGTATATACTGACATGACAATTACATTGGCCAGGACCCATTGCAATTTATGCTCAGCAAGAAGATTGTGCCTTGCAAACTGTTGGGGACCATCAACACCTGCAATGCTTACACAAGGATTAGTGTGTGATGACCAGTGTAACCACCTGCCTGTGCTACAGGATATCTGGATAGATTACATTAAGGTAGTTCCTCACAATGACTTACTACTTCTGCTACATTCTTTACAGTAAATCTGGTTCATTAATATAATAGATGTATATTTGGCATTTTTTTTCTCTTTTCCTGCTTGGTCTACTGGAATGCCTCTTACTAGACTGCAAAATGCGGTGGACATAGAGACTATTAGTTTACAATAATTTCAAAGAAACAGACATGCTACACCTAGAACCAGAAAACAAATTATAGAAAGACTCTAGATGGACAAATAAAGATTATAAATGGATTGTTTTGCACTTAAAAGCATAAATTTATAGAGGTTTAGTGAAAATTTTCAGATTTCTTTTGCATAATTTTTTAATTTTGAAAATAATTCTTTACTATCATTTTGCCCAAAGTGTTCTCCCAAATACCTCACTTAAAATCTCTGTTTAAAACCTTACATGGCATGGATATGATTGCAAATTTCACTGCTTGGTGAGAAAGGTATGACGTTTGACTGAAGTAAATTTTCTAAACATATCAAGAAATTATGGCTGCTGGACATTAGAAAGCCAAATACATTTTTCCAAATTCACACCATTTGTGAAATGGTAAAGGAATGAAGCAGCAAGTTGTTTCATTCAAACCATGCTAAAGAGTGCCATTTCTGCTTGCTTATCCCAAGAAAGGGGACCTATGTTCCAGATTTACACTCACATTATGAGGATTAACATATCACCCTCAGTATTTCTACATTTCATTACAATTCTCAACATGAAAGAAAGATAAGTATGTGGGTGCTGCTTCTGATATGCAAACTTCTTGGTGCTATCCAGGAATGCTTACTTCAGTTCAGCAAAATTAATCACACTTTAATGTTTAAAAAGCAATCACTCTTTGAGAACCTGATACAGACACCTCTTATTTTTTGGTGACACAGCAAGACTTGGTATGCACTTTAGTTTTGGCTTAGTAATCTCAAAAGCTTTATCATATGAAATACCTTATCCACTTACACATTATTTATCATCAGTGAATGATCTTCAAAGCTAAGGACTCCTCAAGGAGGCTTTATAATCAGGAGGCCGTTGTAAGCACCCTTTCTGAACAGGGAAGGCAGGGAGTTTAGATTGTTACCAACACAATGTTTTCCCCAGTATTACAGGATCCTTCATCATAATTCTTCTATTATAAAGACCCTGGGTTCTTGGATTTACTCTTTTTCAGTGCTCTTTTATCATTCCTGCCCTCTTTCTTCATCCTGTTGTCTGTCCTTACTCATCCGCTGATGTCTGTCTTCACGTCTAATTACATGTGATATTCCCTTGAAAAATTACTTTCTTGACTCACAGTAATTTTTTTTCCTCATTCTCCCTCTTCCCATAAAGGTGATGAGAAATCCTTGAGGAAGAACTGAAATTAATGGTAAACCCTGACCCAATATACCCAGAGAGCAGAAAAAGAATATTATGGAATTTTAAAAAATACTCAGAGAGCAGAGAGCCTGAGTTAAGGCTCTGGTGTGACAAAAGGGAAGGACAAAAAGCTTTTCTAGCATCATGACACAATCTCTACCAGATTCTTTAAATTCAGGAGAGTGGATATCTGGAAAGATATCCACTCTATCCTGCAGGACACTGGCCCTTTGAAAAAACAAAAGTAAAAGAAAGAAAACTCTCTTAACGGTACAAGCAAACATCTACATCATGCTATTCAACAAGGCATACACTGATATAGACTCCAAGCACCAATTTAAATTTCACCATATGTAAACATATGTTTTTTAATCAGTGGTTATTCCTGGAAATTACATATTCGTAATCATTTATGCTGGGGGACTCAAAACTGCACTGGTGAGGTTGCTTTCTAATGACACTAAATAAGCACTTAATAAGGTTAAGCTCATTGTCATCCAAAATACAGACCATATGTAAGGAAATTCAAGAATCTGAATTACAGAGATTATAGATGGTGCACTGGAGACCAAGAATAAACTGATTACATCTAGATTATTAACCCATGTGTTAGACTGACTTGCAGTGACCCTAAGAAAAACAGCAAGAAAAACATGACTGTAGGGGTCAAGTGCTCACTGCTAGAATCTGTGAACAGAAAAATTATTATGGCATTTATTAGTAGTAGAACAAACAACTGCCTTAAAAAATGCCCAACTCTCCTCAATTTCTTGTGGTAACATTATGCAAGGTCTTGAAAATTGCTCAAGTCAAAAAGGTGTAACACGATGCAAGAATGTTTCAGAATAAATTGTGACATTTTTTCTGCAGCACTTTTCCTGCATGTATCCTTCATGCAAATACTTAAGTAAGGACTGTGCCTCAGTTTTGCATTATGAAGGTTTACCATGTCACTTGTTGCAGTCTACAGTAAAAGTTTACAAACGTAGAAAACACAACATTTTGTCTAATCCTATCTGTTGGTATGTATCAAATTAAAGAACACCTTTCCTTTCTGTTTAGGTGGGAAGATGGAACAGTCTTTCATTCTCACAGACTAGTTTAAAAAGTACACCACTAAAAGGGAGAAACAAAGGCAGAATTACAATTTCACTGTATTTTCCTAAGTAATAGAAAGCCTTTAGTTGGTAAGAAAGACAGAACTCCAACTTACTGTGCATTTGTTCGGCTTCTCTCCTGAGTGGACCCTCATGTGAATCAGCAGTTTGTAACGGGCATTAAATGGCTTGAACCTTCGAGGGCACCCTGCCCAGAAGCAGGTGAAGTCCTCTCCCTTCCTCTGGTCTATGTGGATCTTCTCTATGTGCCGCACAAGCTCCTCCTGATGGTCATACAGCTTCCCACAGTCAACCCAGCAGCAGCTGTGCTTGCCGTTGAAATCATCCAGCTCGCCTTCTTCCTCCAGCAGGGCGCCCGGGGCAGGAGGCAGCCCCTGCAGTGGGTGGACCTGGCTGGAGAGGCTGTGCGGAGGCCGGTGCTGGTGGGCATGGTACGGCGGGGGCGGACCTTGTGGAGGAGGTGGTGGCAGCACCAGGGGTGAAAGAGGCATGTCAACAATAGGGCCTGAGAAGTCATCCAGCTGTTCATTTTTCAGGATGTCCATTGCCTGGCTGTCCATGGGCAGCACACCCTGCTGAATCACCATATTACTTGTGGCAACCATCTGCAAGCTGGCTTGCTCCAGCTGCTGCATCTGCTGGTACTCATCTGTCCCATTCTCAACATACCCTGGAAAAGTGACATTGCCATTCGCCATGTGGAAGCCTTTCTGGGCAGTTGAAACAGAGCAGTTTTGGGGTATGCAGCTTCCTCTCACTCCCAAAAAATGTCCATAGACCTCAGGCTGTAGGGAGACGTTTGCTGGCGATGCGCTGGAGCTGTTGATGCAGGCCACCAGAGAAGTTGGGGATGTACGAATTATTGTGTTGAACTCGATCCCAATGCCATCAGACAGAGGAGACAGAGAGACTGCTCTCCTTTTGGAGCGGGCTGATTGAGACCAGACTGAGGATTGGCAAGGACTAGAGTAAGGGGAATTCTTATTTTCCATGCCATATAAGTAGGATGATAATGAGTTACTGGACATAGATGCTTCAGGCGAAAAATTTATTAAGTCCCCCAGCTCACTGCCATTTTTCAAACCATGGTCAGGAGGAACAGAAGAAAGTGTCCTGTACTTATGTGACCACTCTTGTTCAACACTCAGAGGGGAGTGAACTTCTGACAAGCTTAACGTTGTAGAGGCCAGAGTCTCACATGACAAGAGTGACCTGAAATAAAGGTACAATAAAGTAAGCAGTTAGACAATTCAGAATTAGATCTTTTACCCTCACACACACACTTAAAATTAAGAAAAGGCTACATGTGAGAAAAGTTCTCCTAATATTAGGTATTCAAGTTTAGCACACTCAGTTAATGTACCAGTAGTTATACAAAGGCAATATACATGTAAAAAGGTCACTCAGGAAACCAGCCTTAAAACTTCAAGATTTTGAAAAAAAGTTACTGTAAAGATTCTTGATCCATCACTGCAGAAATTATTGCACATCTTTTCATCAGCTGCAGTGTAAATAGGTTTGGACTTTTGAAGCCAAAGCATTATGTTCCTGCCTTCTATGAAACTCATATTGATTTAAGTCATCTATTATTTTGCTTGATAAAAACAAAAAGAAAACTAATCCAAAGAGAATGAATATTCAACCTGAATGACTTTGTCAATTGTAATGCATACAAATACTACAAATACTTCCCTACAGGAGTTTTATATATCAAGTTTATAAATACAGATAATATCTAACTTTACAAAATAAATGAGTAATGTAGGAGAACTGGTTGAAGAGGTTTCTTAGATTTGATTTGAAGATGTATCTGCTTCCAAGTCAGCAATCAAAATTTTTCACAAAACTGTAATCTTGCTGTCATCATGCATTTTTCCAGAGATATTAAAAAACATCTTTATGCTGCAAATATTCTTTGGATAGCTTAAAAACCCTCAACACATAGGCCCTTAAAAGTGTTGTTTTTTACAGAAAGGGGTAAAAAGGAACTATAAGGGGCATCAAGGGCCCTGATTCATGTCTGTAAATGCTGGCTAAATGTTAACTGGATTTATTTCTTTGTTTCCAGTTCACACCCAGGCAGACTTGGATTTCCTGCCAGCTAGTGGTGCTCTCAGTATATAAATTTCTATTTTTAAGGAGCTCTTACAATACAAAGAACTGAATATATATCTAGATAAACCTGACAGTCTCACAGAAGCCTCTACATCTTATGTTTTGAGAATTAATTCTTGGGTTTATTATTTTAACGATACAGTTTTGAAGAAGCGTGGAATTTCAACGGTGGATCAAGGACACAGGAGGGGAAGCTTGGCACAGCCGAGAGAGAGAGGAAGTAGTTTGCAGGTGCTGTATCTGTAAGACAGCTCACAAACAGAGAAAACGTAGCTTAAAAGGACAGCAAGCCTTGCTGTGGGGACCAGCGGGAGAGACAGTTCAATGCCCCTTTGCGCAAGACACTTGCTTTGTAACGCATGGTTGATCGGCTGTATCAGAATAAGAAACATCCTGTTCTGATTCAATGTCAGTGCAGGGTACTGTCATGGACCTTACGTGACTCCATCAGGGTTTAAATGGCATTTGCAAAACAGACTACAGACGAAAAGCACAATTAGTGTGCTGGCTACAATTTGCATTGAGAGAAATGAGAAAAATGAAACTGCTCTATCAGGTCAGCCTTGTGTACCATTTAGATCTAAAGGGATGACTGTGAAAAAGTTGATTTAGGCTGTTGTCAATGGGCTTTATTAAAGCATAGTTCATTATGGGGTGATTAAATAATGCCAGTATGTTGGGACCCCAAATATAGATCCACAGCTTTGAACAGAGCAAGACAAGTATGTAAGGTTTGATTTCTCCATGCTATGATGTATATATTCACACCTAGAAAATATAAAGAGAGGGTAGGGGTGTTTTGCCAGTTTTTCTTTAAATTTTTATTTTCTCTTTTATGGAAAAAGGAGAAGAAATTGTGCATCAATAAAAAGTTTCTTTTTCTAATGACAAGAATTTTAAGCAGATGCATGGTATGACCATGTCATATAAAAACCTACTAATGCCTAACACAAAGGGGCACATCCATCCATGAATCTGAAGAAAAACTGCTTTTTAAAAGTCTCGTAATAGGATAAAAATAAAAAACTGGCCCAGAATTTCAAGTATACAGTAAATAAGAGCCAGTTATTCTGAAGAAGCTGCAGCACTTTGGCCTCTAAATTCAAAAAATAAAATTCCAGTTCCCAAAAAAATGAAGATTTAATTAAAATTCAGCTCACACTGTGACTAAGGAGTTTTCTAAGAGGGGGAAAATAAATATACCTAATATGAAAATGAGGGACCAGATCTATCAGGGTGCCCGATTCTCAGATGGTATTAATTGGTCTTTCATTATTGATTAATTGATCTTTCATTAACATTTACAAGAGATTACTTGCAATTACATTGTTTTCTTCCTTTGTGTACAGAGGCCACAAGGTCAGAGTATAATCCAGAATCTTGAACATAAACATGGAAGAGTGGAAACTATGTTTTTTTCTCTTTTCATGGTCTTCTATTTACTAGCCAAGAACACTTTGCTCTTTCCTAGGTCTTTTTCTGACTTGTGTCAAAGCAAATGGCAGTATTACATCTGGTTTGATGCAACACAATTGAATACTCCAAAAAAATTTTGCAGAAATGCAAAAAAGATGGGGAAGGTTTTCTATACACCAGAATCTGATGCTATGTGTAGCAAAACTCTCATTTTGACAACTGTTTTCTTTCTTCCATCAGTAAAAATCAAGAAAATTCACTTCAGCTTTGGTAAATTCAACAAATAATCTGGTTTGGATTGAGCTGCCAGAACACAGTTCATAGTGTCTGAGACATAAAATCCAGAGAAGCCACTCTGCCCAGGAAGACCCAGTCAACTTCAGTTTGGCAACAGCAGTTTATAATTCAAGAAATTTAATCAAAAAATACCACAAAAGCTCAAAACCCAACAACAAATAACCAACCTCCCCAAAAAACACGAACAAACAAAGGAAAAAAACCCCATGCTGTTTTGACAATCTGTGAGTTAGAATCTGACTTTAAACTTGCTTTGCCCTATAAAAGAGACAAATTGAGGTAAAAATTGCTGAAATGGACATTCTTTGTGTGAGAAACTTATTTTATAACACCTTCATTGATAAATCATTAAAAGGTACTCTAGGGCCACCACAGCCTTGATTCTGACAGTGTTTCAACTTCAATTTGCCCTTAGTAAATGTTTCTTTGCAATAAAATCAAAACTGTATTAAGTCAATACTGACATGGTACATCCAACCACACATTCAGTGTTTGGAACCATACAGGCACACCTAAAACTTAAGTAAGTGACAATTATGTAATTATATTTTTCTAGCATCAGTTTTATTTGATCTGAAAGGCATGTGTTTGGATTTGTCATTTGTCATCACCTTAGCACTGAACGGTTTTTGCTGACATGTCTACATAGGAAGCATAATTAATTTTGTAAATTTTCCCAGGGGGCTCAGTCTTCACAACTAATGTGACAGAAATGTTAAAAATTATCTTAAGAGTAAAGCAAGGTTTTATTCCATCTACATAGTACCAATTTCAATTATTTCATAATGTCTCTTGGCTTGTAATAAAGCAACATGGTAAATGTAAACTGCTTTGAGAATAAAGACTGTTGTGGTCTTTCGTAAATAAGAAACTACATTTCAACTCAGTAGGCAATGGGGAATGAGATTCCAAAATAATACACTAGAATATTTTCTTATTGTGTCTCTATGTTTAACATCCAGGGATGTGCCTAATGTACGTATAGGGTTCTCAAATATCTGTTTTCCTCTAATTCATGTTTGATGACAAAACTCAAAGTCATAATCTCAAAACTTATTTAAGCATTTAAAATTAATTAATAAATGTTTGTCTGTGGGGTAGTGATATAAAAAGGCTACATTTACAGAAAGTGGTCATAGTTTTCTTTACCTATGCAGAACTAGGAAAACTAACAAGTTTTCAAGGACAATTGATATTAATTATCAGATGGTAAACAAACCATTTGAAAGCAAACATATTTGATGAGGAGAGAGGAACATGTGCAGAGCATTTATGGTTTTTTGTCTGTCCTTGGTATTATTTGGAAGGCACCAACATGGCACATGTAGCACTACATAGATGTAACATGTGGACTATTTTTGCTTTCATCCTCCATAACACTTCCTATACCTAATAAAAAAATCTAGTTTGTGACTACAAAACAGCCTATATCTAATAAAAAAGTCCTATCATACACAGATTTAGTGTGGCCAAATTTCACCCATTATTTGAATGATCCAAACAGTATGATTATAGTTGATCTGAGTTAAATTGCGTGGAATTCAATTTCCCATGGCATAACAGAGAATGATTTTCATATTAAAAGGTAATTGAGGACCTTGTATCTGATGGAGAAGCACTCAGGCTGGAAGCATCCATAGACCTTTGTAAGCTAGGGCTGATCTGGCTGCATGCTGTTGAAAGCTGATTCACTGAAGATGAAAGAGGTCCCAGCTGTTGAACTGTCATGGGATTGCTGGTGGCTATTGCATTGCTGCCACTGCCTTTTCCAATCGACTTGCACTTGTGTCCATAACCAAGACCTCCTAAAATAAACAAAGCAGGTTAGTATTTATCTCTTGTGAACCCAGGATGAGGCACAGAACTCACATCACTTTGCAAACTCCAGAAAGTAATGGGAATCCTCAGATGAGGACCAAACAGGGGACCAACACAAGAATTTTGCAAACTTCTCAAAACCTAAATAGCAATATTCTATTCCCCCTATTCTACAGGGGAATGAATAGATTATGCATGTGTAAAACTTGTGCTGAAGTACATAAACTAAAGACCAGGCATGACGGTAAATCATCAGAAAAAGCACCAGATAAAAGAGCCCTCAGCTGAGGGACAGATCTCACTGAAGAAGACAGGAAGAGAGAACCCAAGGAGGCTGCCAGGACAGCACAACACCCTGAGTCCTCCCAAACCCTGCAGCTGCAATCCCTTGCAAGCCCTTCCATCATTCCTACCACTACTCATCTAAAAAGCAAGGAGACCACCGATATGGCTCAATCTGATGGCTATTACACAGTAGCACAAAAGGTAGCTGGCCAACAGGACATAGCTTCAAAATGCCCAGTGTATTTTGTGTTGTGATTTTGATCACAGGTGGTGGTTTACAAGGTTGCCTCCATTAAGACACATTGAGATTAGAAAGGTAAAATGCAGGTCATAATATGGAAGTTGCTTGACATCTAGCAAATTCTCATCACAGCTGGAAATTAATAATTAGACAATTCACATTTCTAACTGCTTCCCTGTGTTTAGAATACTCCACAAAGCAGGATAGCAACATCAGGACAAACAGTGAAAAGTATTTCTATGTAAACCATTTTCCTAAATTAAACCTATTTCTGATATACAACTCCTACAACTTTTTCTCCAGGTTCTTCAGATGTGTTGTGGACTGCAGAGAGAAGTACATTGAGGCATTAATGGCTCTCCCAGTCACAGGAAGAAAATACAAATCCTTCAATTCCCTCTAGATGAAATAGTTCCAAAGACAAACTTGTAAAGAGAATTCCTGATTCTGCACTCAACTCCATTGCGGACACCACAACAAAGCATTTAAGCTCTTGTAGGACTACTGTCTGTTCCCACTACAGATGTTCAATTCAATCAAAAGAAAAAGAGAAGGTATTTTAATTTCTTTCCTGTGAAGCAGGAAAGTACATATTTTAAACTCACTAAAGCTGAATGAATGTGCTTTTCAGCAGTTGATATTATAATATTACAGAGAATTAAATTGGAACCAGTAGAAAATATCAGGCAAAAAATGTAAGTTGCCTCTAATAATAGCATGAACACTACTCCTCTTAGCAAAAAGCTGAATGGAGTGAAATAAATTTACAAGCCTCCTTCACACTATAAAAAATACATAATACAACATAATGTGCATATATGTATGTGTGTATCATAAATGTTCAGTTAGCTATTTGTTAGAAAAGTGCCTTTAGTATGTAGAACCAAAGATATCCTGCACCAAATTATATAACAGAGAAGTGTACTATAACAATGTAGGAAAGCCAACTGGGTTTGACATTGAAATACAGTTGTAATGCTTGGAGAGTGTATATGCATATATATATACAGACATATATATGTGTGTGTATGGAACACATAATAATACATAAACCTACTATTTAGCATTGAGAAAATGTACCAAACATATACTGATCGTTTCCTGGATGATGCAATTAACACCCTTCACTTAAAGGCCACTTTAATCAACTTTCAGTAGTAACAATAATATCTGCTTTATCATATCAGAAAATCAAGGACTGTGCATTTGTTAGATTTCCATTAGGGAGAGGCCATATGTCATCTCAAATAATAATCTCCAATGATACAGTGAAATTACTATTTACTTATTACTAAATCTGAGCTGCTTGAAACTTACATGTCGGAAAAAAACAAATCCCAGCAGAAAAACCAGAAAAGGGAGTAGTGCCACACCAGTGCTGTTAGATACAGAAAGTTGCATCCTCAATGCATCCTGGTTTCCCTTTCAATTACAGGGTCTATTATTACCCGTGTATAAACAGTACCTCAGGGATGCCAACAGCAGGTAAGACAATTTGCTGTGTTATGGTAAGGATGATGAGTAAAAATGGCCTGGTTGCTGGCCATTGAAAGGAAAATATGAGAAATTAAGTACTTTGGAGAGACTGTATTACTTGAATGATAAACAAAAGTTATGTAAGACTCTAGTCTTCATGAACATTTGTCTGGACTTTTCTCTGATGTGGAAACCAAAGCAAAAGGTTTTGTTCTTTTTACCACTGACAAACATTTGGTGTTATGAGGAAAAATAACAATTCTTCCACTGAAAAGAAGGCAGGAGAGATTATCTTGGAAGAATAAATCATCAGCTCCCACCACTGAAAAAGACTGCAAAGTAAAAGGCTGCTACTGTAAAAAGCAAAGTCCTAACATTTCATCAGCTGCTTCATATAAGCTTAAATGTGTCAAAAGACCACCACTAATACCTTGTCTGTGTTTTGCAGGTCACTGAACAGTATCAATTTGATCTGAATTAGGTAGCAGCAAACAATCCCATCTATGCTGAACTAAGTCAGAGCACAAGATTGGAAGCTTATGCTAACTTCAAGCTCACTACAAAAGTACAGACCAGATGTGATCTAGCATGAAGTTAAACAGGCGCAACATGGACCTGGCCTGTCATGAGCCTGCTGTAAAAGGCAAGCTGTCAAAATGTGTGTTCAAAAGCTCTGGATAAATGTCAGAATAACTGTGTCCAGCATCAGCATTTGGCATCACATACCCAGAGTGCCAGAGGAGCCCTCAGTCCAGGTTTCCTGTATCATTGTCCCAAAGCTTGGAAATTTCAGGACAGTGAAAGGACAACAAGGAATTCCTCAATGCCTTGAATCCACATCAGCTGAGATAAACAGGAAACTCTCAGGAGGATACCAGTGGGTTTAAATGACACTGTAGATTCTAAGAAAAATATGTAAGCCGATATTCTAAACAAGCAAAAGAAGTAGTTTCTTTTCTTTTATGTTAGGATATAAATCAGGAGACAGTCCAATAAAGCCAACAACAACTTAGGAGGTGGAATCAGTCCTGCAGTAGCTCACTGTAAGAGTTACAGCTGACCAGAGCAGGTGCTTTATTCCCATAAACATAATAACACATAAATCAAAGCTGCTCCTTATCAACAAATAACAGTAATAGTTAACAAGTAGAAACAGTAAAAAAATTTTATGGAAATTAATCCGTTCACTTCCTCATTCATTAGGCTGCCTATTTTCCCTGTTTATTCTCTATAGTTGGTTAATAGCTAAGCTTCACTCAACCTTGAAATGCAAAATTATTTCACTGCAATCTTCTGAAGAACATTCAAAGAATGCAGAAAAAATATAAATACTTTAGATACATAGAATTTTAGATGAGATTTTCTTAATTTATATTATTCTCTTACGTTTTGGAGGAAGAGTCCAATATTAAATCAGTGTAATTTAAAAACCATTTTCTTTTATCAGATATTGACTGAAAATCAACCAACTTCTTTTTCTACTTCTCCATATCAAGAGCAGTAATTTGTTAACGCTTCCAAGTATCTCAGGTTAAAAATGAAACTGCTTTACCAAACCTTTGAAATTGTAACTATGCTTTCCATATATAAATCATGGTCAACAAAAACATATTAAAGCAAAACCAGATTTAATTGTCAGGTGTTCTGATACACACTACATACATACCAAATACATAACACCAGATAAAATTCAAACATTTCTTTGATTAATACATTCTATATTACTGAACTAATCACTATGAAACAAAGCTGCTAAAGTGATCTGAAAACCCGTCCCTTGTTACTGTTAGAGTAACAGCTAGAAATAAAGGAATTGCAAAAGAGAGCAAAAGTTAATTTCTCTAGGGGATTTTCTGTGTACACATACACAGATAATGTACACATTAAGTGCTTTGGAAGTGGTTGATTTTAAGATTTCCTTTGTATTGGGCTTCCACTCTTGTTTGTGTGGACTCTATATTCACCAAAATGGGGAGAAAAGGGCACAAGCAAAAAAGCATGGTTTAAGACAATGAATACAGAATAGGACAGAGACCAAAGGAATAAGGCAGATTGTGTGAATGTATTCTCCACACAGATTAAACTCACCAAGGCTGTTTGAAAACAAATTCAGCCTTTTTTCACAACACATTTAATCCTCTGGATGTTGCAGCTCCCAGTTACCACATAGATCTTTACGGTCTGTCACCATATCTGCAGGGTTATTGACACCCTATTTGGAGGGGGTGGGGGCTTCACAGTAACTGGTAACTCAAAAAACTCAAATGTTTGCATAGAAGACTTGCTTCCTGATGGTAATATCTCAATCCCTCTCACCTTGAGCCTGCCGAAGTTTTCTGGCTTTCCCTGCAGCAATTTTAGTTACATTATTAATGACGGCTAGAGAGCTAGCACTTGTCCCTTTGTCCTTAAACTAAACGGCCACTTCTCTATTGCTTCTACAGCCACCTAAGAGACACTATTGCACAACAACTATGTAGACAGAGACATTAGCTGCAGGGCAGTGGATATCAGACCCCTTCTAACCTTCTTTAAGTGTGTTAAACAGGAGCTTCAAATGGAAGCAAATATATTTTAAAAAGGCAGGATGGGAGGAATATTGTCATTTGCCTCTATGACCATACAATCAAATAAAATCTTTGCCGATTTGGAAATCTGGACTTCTTCAAACTGGCATCATACTCTGAGTCCAAATCTTTTTGGAAGACCTTGAAGTTTCTAGGTGAACTAGACAAAAATTCAGTCACAAGTACATTTTTTTATAGCATGCAAGCTGGAGTTTTTCAGAGTTCAAGTAAATTATTAAACTATGACTCAAAAAGTTGCTGAATTATCATTTGTGTTGCAAGTCTTAAAAATATTATAGTTTCTCAACTACAATATACCACACAGACTCTACATGCTAGTGAAACAGTGATTCTTAGCATTTATTATCTTTAAAAACAAAACAAAACAAAACAAAAATCAAGGATTTGTAGTTAGAGAGAAAATCCTGAAATTAAGATCCTAAAAGCTCACTGTTTTTAACATCATGGTTATAATCATAGCTTATGGTTTTCTTAACACAATAAACAATGACTTTTTAGTAACAAGTTTTCTCCAAATCCTCTGGAAGTGTCCACTCTGAACACAAAGTTAGACACACTATGAATCTGACTAGTACTGGATATACCCAGGTTCTTCACTGTTTACAGAGACCTAATCTTTACAATCAATAAAAATAATCTCAAGAAAATACACTAAACAGAGTTATATGAAGGCATGGTATTAAGAGACAGTACTGTGTATGCACTTTAATGATTCTTCATGCTTTGGATTTTGTAAAGGCAGTTTTTTCACTGAGTTTTTTATCAGCGTGCATTTGGTAAATTAACTTGCACTAATTTCCAATGTTATTTACAATCTTTGTATGAAGTAATCAAGCATGTACTTTCAGCAACTCTACTGTGAGACAAAAGAGACTGACAAAGCACAATGAAAAACAATGTCTCCCTTCAACTGGAACCAAGGTAAAAAATTATCCAGAACCAACCAGTGAAACAATACCTCACAGGTGATTAACTTAGCTGGTTTAGAGCAGACAGCAATGAGATCACCTACTTCTATGGAACACTTTAACCACTAAATTTAAACAAATGAAAACAGTGGTCTTGTAATGACTAAACTAAGAATATATTATGAAACAGTCAGGTTCAGGAAACTTCCAGGAAAGGACACAGTAAAACAAAGATTTTCAATTAGATCTACAGACATCTGTAATATCTCATACTAATTTTGAATCCATTTTATCTATATCAGGAAAACCTATCACTTACTAAAAAGTTATTTTGAAAGCTACTTTGTTTTTTTTATTTTGAATAAAATGTAAGACGTTATCAGTTAACTAGTGCACACACAAGTTACTGTTTAACTGAACTAAAATATAAATGTTTTAGCTGCAATGGGTAACTCCCTATTTGTTATCAGTAACATTAGATGACTTCTGCTTTTGTCCTTAGGATAATATGGTATGTGCTTTTCTGTTGCAGAAAACTTACAGCTTTACACCTTTGGTTTGTGCTACTACTTCTCCATAGTATTAGTAGCTAGTTTTTATTTACAAAACTTAGCCTGACCATTTATTTTGTATTTCTGAAATATTAATACATTGTGCAAGCCTCATAATCAAATAACCAGTATAAATCAAGAAAAGTTCCATTAGAAGTGCAATATATCAATCTAATGGTGAATAGTACCAGGTAAAAAAAACCCAACAAGTTTCATGTTTTAAATTTCGGAATTGGCCATCTTCTCAGAATACCGCTACAATACAAAGAGAAAAGTATTATTATAATCAAAATGGAAATTTACAGGTATTTGAAAGAACAGAAGATAATTGTACTGGAATTGGAGATAACAAGAGATAATACCTTCCAGCTGCAGTGCCAGTGAGCAATTACTGCCTGAGACTTAAATAAACACAGAGCATATATCAGTATGTATGTGAGAGCACAGAATACAATTTCACTTACATGTGGCATTACTTGGGAAGCAGATAAAAAAATAATATTTTTAAAACTTCCTCATATATTGTGAATTATAGGACTCAAATGAAATCAATAGGGAGACATTTTGCCCAGCGTTTTAAGAGTGTTGCTGTCATCTGCAAAATAAGTGAATTGATTCAAGCAATTTTGTTGGAATACTTCTTTGTTGATACCATCTGACTGCAATGCAGCCAACTATGGAGGGGCAACAAGAAAACATTCTAGAAAATGTAATTCTCTGTACTATGTAAACTTCATCTGCCACAACAATTGCCACTGTTCAACCTTCACTGCACATCTGTGCTTTTTTTCATGTTAGAAATACATTCTTGGAATATTTTCCATTAATTCCTGATTTTCTTTCCCCTCAATTTTAATTAAAACAGGCTCAGATAACTTCTGTTATCTGAATGTTCTTAGTGTTTTTGAAAATACCACATAGGAGCTTTGCTATCTGTAACTCTGGGCACTTTAGATCCATTACTCTAAAGACCTTATCATTCCACATATTAAAGTAAATCACAGCAATGTACCCTCTGTCCAGGCAGTAATTTCTGATATCCTGCCGTGTTCACTGGACTGTTCTCTATCTGCCTTGTTGCACACCTTATATGTGTTTCTCTTGTCAGTCTGCCTGCATGGGCAGTGATGGGAAGGAGATCCCTTCCTTTCTCCAGGCCCCAGGCAAAGGGAAGGCCTTCTGCCTCCTTTACTCGCTTAGAAAAGAGGATGCACCAGAGCACCAAGAGCAAGGGGACAGATTCTCAGCAGATGAAGGCTGCCTTAACTCCAGTGCTCTATGACAACATCCTCCAAGCAAAACCTGCCGCCATCTGTGCAGGAGTCCTGAGCAGGGAACAGCAAGGACGTTGCTTTCCATCTCCAGCGTGGGCCAGGCCTCAGTCTTTGCCACATAATACGTCAGTGTCAGACTGTGCCGCACGTCATGTTCCAGTAATAGCATGAGCTCAGCAAAAAATGCATGCAATAAAGGTGTTGTTTAATGTTAAACTCTAATCCCACATGAGGCACCCTTTCTAAATCTTTACAGATAATCCAAGGTATTTGACTGCTCTTTCCCAGAAAAACATCTTTTCTCCTCCCAGAGACCAAAACATACAAGAAGCAGAAAAAAAAAAAAAAAAGAAAAAAAAAAGAAAAATGNAAGAAAAAAAAAAGATAAATGCCAACCTGTTTAATAGCGATACCCATTTAAAACAGGTGAAAAATGTCAACATGGAAAGAACTTCAGAAACTGCAGTATGGAAACAGGAATCTAAGTAACTTGCAGTCACATTCAGTATGTTTTTGTTTCCCAGATAAAGACAACTATTCAAGGACATTACTATTTTTCAAATATTATTGTCCCTGAGATTCTGAGCAGTACATTTTTTTCTTTCCTCACACTAAAAACAAAATACTGTTTAAGGTTAACAAGATACTGTTTCTCCTAAAAGGTAAGAATGTTGTCCTAGTTGTCAGTTTAACCAGGCAGAAATAACAAGCATACAGCCCACATAACTTACAGATTCTAAGAGGCTTTATACTCAGTTAATTAGTTTAACTATTGCTTTCATGGTTCATTTAAGTCTTTCATGCTTCATTAAATATCAATATATTTTATCACTTCAGAAAAACTTCTCAGTAAAAATTGTATTTTCAAGTACAATCGCATTTTCAAGTGATAATCTTCTTAACTAATATATACATTTCAAACATGTCTGTCAGACACCAGCAAAGTTTGAATTACGACAGTAGCAGTATCTCAAACCATTATGCAAATTTCTTTCCCCACACACAATGGAAACAAAAGTACTTTTGCTGAAACAAAAGTACTTTGTCAAGGAAAAGAAAATTATTTTGACACATGTTATTTTCATCATTAAAAAAGTTCTCACACTGATCTTTTGCTGTTCCACCTTCATAGCAATCAGCTCAAACATACCCTGGATTCAGTAATTGTAACTATCTTGCCAAAATTCCTCAATTCATACAGTCAGAGTATCACGTCCTTAAGGATGCATAAAGACCAATGAAACTAATAGTTATAAGTATGTAGAAGCCAAAAGCCAAGTGCAACTCATAAAACAAACTCCTGTGGTTAAGAGAACATCTGTCCTACCAGAAAGGTTTACTTACTTACGCATATTATGAATTTTTTCAATTCAGGATGTAGGAATACGTCAGAGATATTTGGAAGAACATTTTCTAGACTGGGAAATTAGTCCTTACAAGTCCACCTGCATGATTACCACAAATTCCCTGGAAATTTCTATTACTATCTTCACATGCAATCTCTATGGAATATATGGATATATAGGACTGTATATTCTATGGAATATACAGTCAGTAAGGTACATTGCAGTAATAGAATGACAGTGGTTCTTAATATTCAAACTGACTTTTAGAGGAGGCCACTACCAGCATCGTCATGGTCCAAACAAAACTCTCTACTTGTCTTGCCACCTTAGCTCTTCAGGTCAATGAGAGGCAAATCCTGGGAAAATTACACAAACAGGCAGAAGCATTTAAAATCTGTATTGGCACTACATGTTTCCACTCCTCTCAAAGCTTTAGACATTTTTCTTTCAATTTTATTCTTTATTCCTTATTCTTTTCATCAGCCCAAGCCATACTAATTAATCGGAGTTTCCCAGATCTTTTGTTGTTGTGATCAAAAAGAAAAGACCAAAATGAAAGCTTGTTTCATCTTTTTAAAGTGAGTCCATCTACCTTCCACAAAGCCAGGCTAATAAGAGGGAGGATTAAGGCCAGTTGAATGGCTTAGGCCCCTAAATACCAGTCCTGCTCCTGTCCTTAACTGTCATCCTTGCCAAAATTGATTTACAAAGAATGACATCTTAACCACAGCTATTACTTTGCGAAGAGGAGGCTGTCGTGTTGGCAGGGTTTGGCAGCCAAAGTTGGCTCCTGACTAAGGTCTGAGGTAAAGACACAGGAAACCACAGTGGTATCCCAATGCGATGGTGTCTGCAAGGGCCATCTGAAAGACGGAAAGAAGTGCTCACAAAGGCATAAAAAAGGCAAGTGTTTGCGTGCTCTGCTGAGCTGAGTACCTTTGTTCAAGGGTGGAAACCCACACAAATGTCCTGATGGACACTGAAATCTTTTTAGGAAGCTGGTCAATCCAGCTGTGTATCTCTCCTCCATACCTCTAAAAAAATTGAGTGGTGCCTATCTTCCTGTTAGCTTGAGAGAGAGAGAATGTGCTAAATAGGCAAGAGTAAAATATTCAAAATGGACCATGTGATTTTTGAGGACATCATCCTAGTGAATTTCAGTGACGCTAAATTCACAAGTACATAAGTAATTTTTTACAAACAGAACCTGGCCTAGGGTAATTTTTCAAACTTCTGTCATTTGCAAGCATTCATGTATTCTTCATACAGTTTAGTGTGTGGTTTTTTACTGCTCTGGTGTGATTTTCATTAAACTGCAGGGATTTGATTCCCCACAACTCAGGGACTGCAATTCCCTGAAGTTAATATGAATGGGATATAAATCTCTTACAGTCAGCTGTCATTGTATCCCAATAATGCTGAAATTCACACTCTCTTCTACAGTTCATGAAATTCTATGTTAAAAAATGTTTGCCTTTGAAGTACTTAAAATGCATACTGCATGCTAAAAATGCAAAGCAAAGTCCATTCCACTTCCAAAAGGCTACAGAAGACTAAATCAGGTCAACAGAGAAGACTTAAAGTCCTTCTAATTGAAGAAAAGGCAGGTTATTGGTTATTATTATTGGTTATTATATTTGGTTATTACCAAAATAATTGTTGTAGTACTTTATCCTTTATATGACTAGCTTCTCTTCCTCCAGCAACATTCAAGAATCAAGTCTGCATGGGCAGGCTGAGTGAAGAAAGAGTACTTGTTTGCAGTCTGGTTTTGTGAGAGTTTTCGGTCAGTGCCCAGATGTTGTCAGTTGCTGGCTGACAGATGCCCACCCAACTGGTCTCTCCCTCTGCACCCACAATAGCACAGATAGCGCAGGAGAAGAAAAGATGGAAAAGCTCCTGGGTCAAGATAAGGACAGGTTAAAAAAAAAGGCAAAAACTTCATGCTGAGGCAAAGCAAAATAAGAAATGTATTACTACTTCCCATCAGCAGGCAGGTGTCCAGCCATTTCTTCAGTCTGTGTACCAGTTGCTCAGTAAGACAAATGCCATCACCACTAATGCTCTTACATCCTCCTACTTTCTCTCAGCTTTCATGACTGAGCACATCATACAGTATGGAACATCCCTCTGGTCAGCCAGGGTCAGGTGTCTTGGGTGTGTTCCCTCCCAGCCTCTTGCACACTGCCTTCCTAGTGTTTTTTTTTTTTTTGGGTAGCGTCATGGAGGGAAAACCTTGACACTGTGCAAACACTGCTCACCAAGAACCAAAACACTGCTGTGTTATCACTGTTTTGTTATCAAGACTGTCTGGTCAAAAATGCGAACCCCAGCACTGTATGGGCTGCTACAAAGAAGTTAACTGCATCCAGACAGATGCAGTATACTTCCTGTAGAAAAACCCAAATAAATGTTACGAGACTCCTTTGGAAAAATAAAAATACGTGGGGAACCAGCTCAGTGGGGTAAGGAGGAGAAGCACTTCCCATGGAATGTCCAGACTTCTGGCATCACTGCAGAATTCAAATTTACTTCTAAAAGCATTATCATTTTGAAAGGAGAAATGTTTTCCCATTGTGATTTTAGTTTAAAATATGTGAGAAAAAGGAAAATTAAACATCGCATAGGTATTAAACACTCAGCCTTCTATGGAAATAATGTAGTTGTAGGATTTCACAAGGCTTACATTTTCAGGAAAGAAAGTAATTTGTTTTAAAACCAGGGACATCTTACAGGTTTTAGAAAACAGCAAGAAAGTTGAATATTAATATTTTTGTTTTACTCACTCAGAACAATTAAAAGCCAATTTCTTTGTTTTCATCACATAAAGGTTGGTGCTCCTTTAATCGGCAGGTATTCTTTTAAAAAGATCTTTTGGCTTAAGAAACCCAAGAAATGTGGAATCTTGAAGGCTCAGCTGAAGATATGTCTATAGCACTTTTGCCTCTTTATATGTATGTATTAGGTGTTGAAACATGCTTATGTGATTAAATACAATATTATTTTGTTTCATGTGCATTCTTAGTTTTACCCAGCTATAATACCTACTGAGAAACAATGACATCATTACTAGCAGCTATTTGTTTTGTGAGGTTGATTGTGTTGCATTTCTGCTTATGGAATAAGATTTTTAAAATAAACTACAGTTCTTAAATTAACAACTCATAAACAGATATCTGTAAAGTCTGAAGGTGTCATGACTACGTTTTGATCTTCTCCATGTTCTCTACTCCTCTAATCCTGTTATGTTCATGACAAAATTTTTAAGTAGACTGCCACCTTGTCTTTCAAAAGGCTGCAGCTAAGGGACAGGAAAAAGCAATCAATATTTCAAAGGTTATCCATGGGCAGAAGGAGGGTGCTTCACTAAACATACTATGCAGTCTTGTCCCACTCTTATTCAACTTGTTTACCAACATCCTGGATGAAGGGATCGAATGCACCTTCAGGAAGTTTGCTGATGATACAAAACTGAGGGGAATGGCTGAAACACCTGAAGGCTGTGCTGCCATTCCATGGGACCTTGTTAGGCTGAGAATACGGCAGAGAGAATCAAGTTCAACAAAGCCAAGTGTAGGGTCCTGCACCTGGGGAGAAATAACCCCAAGTACCAGTAACAGGCTGGGGACTAACCTGCTGGGAAGCAGCTCTGCCGAGATGGACCTGGGTATCTGAGTGACAAGCTGACCATGAACTGGCAGTACCCTTGTGGCCTGGAGAGTCCACTGTATCCTGGGGTGCATTAGGAAGAGCACGGCCAGCAGGTGCTAAACAGGGAGGTGATCCTGTCCCTCTACTCAGCCTTAGTGAGGCCACACCTGGAGTGCTGTGCCCAGTTCTGGGCTCATCGGGACAAGAGAGATGCAGAGCTGGTCAGTACAGGACAGGCAAGAAGAGGGTGCAGCAGAGGCCACAAAGATGATGAGGGGATGGTAGCATCCCTCTTATGATGAGAGACTGCAGGAGCTGGGTCTGTTTGCTCTGGAGAAGACAGAGGGGACCTCATCAACACATATAAATGTCTCAAAGGTGGGTGCCAAGAGCATGGTGCCAGACTCTTTTCAGTGGTGCACATGACAGGATGAGGAGCAATGGCCATAAACTAAAACACAAGAAGTTCCACCTCAACATGAGCACTGGAAAAGGCTGCCCAGGGAGGTTGTGGAGTCTTCCACTCTGGAGATACTCAAAACACAGCTGGATGTGTTTCTGTGACACTTGCTCTGGATGACCCTGCCTTGGCAGAGGAGCTGGACTAAATGATCCCCCAAAATCCTTTCCAAGCCTGAAAATTCTGTGATTCTGTGTTCTTTGTGATATTAGTTTGAAAAAGTACAGTGTGGTTGGCCAAAATGATAAACAACCCAACAGCCTGACCATGTGCAGTGATGTAAATACTTGGGAACAGGTTATCTCACATCAGTAAACGTGTGTCAATTCTTAATTTATAGGACTGGATCACAGCTATGATCAGAATAAACCTATACATTTAAATTAAGTCATACAAATCTCAATAGCCACGCCCAAGTTTTGTGTTTTAAAGAAACAATAAAAGTCCCTTTATTGGGAGCAGTTTTATTAGGACCATAACTTAACTCCTGGTTTCTAGCTTCTAAGTCTTTAAAAATAATTTCTTTCTCTATGAATTTTTTGAAAGAATGAAATCTTAGTCAAGTTATAACATGCTAGGTAGTCATGAAGGAAAAAATGAGATTTTATCTCATTATGTTCAATGTTCAAACCCCTTGCAAAAGATTCCAATATCTAATTTAAGAGACTCATTTTGGAGATCTGTGGGTAAAGAATTATTCAAATTATTCAGTTTGACCATTAATGAACTTATAGGTTAGGATACAGTGAAGGAATTCCCAGGAGCAATCATGTGGAAAGAAACTGCTCACGACTACTATTTGTCCTTGTTTTGCAGCACTTCTTTCTGGTTTAATATACTACAAAGCTTTTTAAGTCTCCTCAGAGACTGAGGAATTCACAATCCTTCTTGAACCAGAATCCCTAAAACTGAACATAAAAAGAAATGCAAAATAAAGATCACCAAAAAAATCATTGTTATTTTTTGCACAGAATCGATGTCTTGATGTTTGCTATATAACTGTACTAAAGCAGACTAATTGCTGGAGCTCTTGAAAGATGATTTTTATTAGTCAGGAGTAGGAATATATATTTCTTGTATTCTTAAATACTCCCAATTCTACTTATAAATCAACACCTATAAAGACAAATTGACTTTTATAAAAATCAACTGTGAGGGAAAAAAAGTTAAAGATCACACTAAACATATTCTTATATGTAAAACCCTAGGTTGTAAACATATATTTTGCTAAAAAATACAGAGTTTTACATTATTTTTTTCCCTTGACGTTTTTGCTGAGTTATTTATTACACATAAAATGAGTGATAGAAGGCACTGCACGCCTCAAATGGTGTTAGTGACTTGACATTCATCAACATTTTTTAACCACAGAGCCAACTGTAAATGTACTTATGTGCATATTGTTTTTACAGTCAAGCCAAGGGGAACTGGCAAGGGTACTGAGAAGACCCTGCATGTCCTCCACCCCCAACATCAAGGACACTGAGTTCATGTTTATCAGCTGGCAATATAAGAATACCAAGATCAGGGTGCTTCTGCTACCCTCTGCAGAGCAAGGATGCAGTTAGATGTTACCTTGATGTCTGCAGCAGCAGGGAACTTGCTCAGTCCAGCTCCCAACCTCCAGCTGCTCACTACCCCTGCACCACACTCAGTCCCCACCTCCACTTCTGTAAATATAAAGTGAGATTTTCAAAAAGCTCCAGCAAATCTTCTAATTCACCTACACCAATTAAGATCTAAGGATCAGACAAAGTGTAACCACTTCTGAAGGCTTAAAAACAACCAGTACCAGACTAAAACAGCTATTCTCTGGTCAGGGCACAGCAACAGGACAATGCACACTCCCAGGCTGACCCTGCAGTGTTGGTCTAGAAAAGGTCAGACAATAGTGAAGAAAGAGTAAAAAGAAAGAAAGTAAAAAAAAAAAAAAAAAAAAAAAAAAAAAAAAAAAAAAAAAAAAAGAAAAGAAAAGAAAGTAAATCAGAACTGATCAGAACTGCATCTGCCTAGTGCAACCTGTGAACTCTGAGGCACAATACTTCCCAGGTCACTCCTTCAGGAAGAACAGCTTTGCAAAACTTCTCAAGTAACCTGAATGTCATTTACACAGATTTGGTCCTTGGTGTTCCACTTGGCTTGTAGCAGGGCAATTAGCAGCATAGTCCCTTTGTCCAGCTGGCAGAATTATACTATGCTTAAGTAAACATGGGGCATGTACACTTCGTTCTCCCTCTTCCTCCCACAGGTATCCCTTCACACACTTTCGGCTCTGACACACAATTTCAATTAGTATCGGTTTTACCAAAAGTCAAAGGCGAAGTAATGAAATCTGCATCCACAAAACACATTACCTTCTTGTGCAAGAAGACTTCAGTCATTCACGCGGCAGGCATTTCACACTGCAGCTGTACCTGCTCTGTATGTATGCCTTTCTGTAGCTGTGTATAAACTATGTATTTTTAACACTAAAACATTGTTGCTTATCATGAGCACTGTCACAGTAGCTCTTCATCACTCTGTAAGAAATTGTAGACTGGGAGGGGATTTGAACACTGCTTCGAAAAGTCTAAAAATAGAAGGTAACAAAGATGGGGAAATAACTAGAGCACAACAAGGATGGTGGAAGATAGACTAGAAACAAATCACAATCAGAGGGCTGAAAAGCAAAAGTCACACTTTTTAAGGCCCTCCACCTTATTTGAGTTCACTGCCTCTGTTAAAGGACCACCTGCCCAAAGGTGCTTCTGACATGCACTATCCATTTGGGGACATGACAAGTACTAACTTGAGTCTTTATTGAGTTATCATGCCTGTCATGAGCACTAATTTAGAGTTGATACTACTCACCACTGCCAGAAATTCACTTTCCACATTCATTTACAGGCTTAAAGCAAAGGAACAAGTTGTAAAATTTTGAATTGGACTCAGCAGCATGTTTATATTTGTTTATTAACATTCATAGACAGAGTCCATTTCAGACAAAAAGACACATGCAGAAGGCAAGTGATAGGTATGGGAGAGGTATGACCACAAGCACTATGCAGATATTAAGACATTTTTGTGCCCTAACAGTCACAGATTTTGACAGAGTATTAGCAACAACTCAGAGCACCTGATGCAGGAATTGCCAGTGAGAAGGCAGCAAAACTAGAGTTAAGAGAAAGAAGTAGTAGTTTTCCACAAAAGGTAACAGACATGATTACAATGCAGGTATTTCCTTTCATGTCCAGTAGGCTGGGTTTTTTTGTCATATAAGGGGGAAAATATGGCATAATGTCCTACTGCAATATAAAAAAGGCAGCTGGTGTGACTTTTTGCTTTGGTGTTGAGAGTATTATCACAAACACAGAGCAGTAATCAGCAGCCACTATTTTTCTGGTTACAAGTTATACAGCTACAGTATTTGATTCATTTGTACATAGGAATAAAGGACATTTGCATCTCGCATTTCAAATTTGTCCTACACAAATAACAGCATGTAACAGAATGTAAAATCAGGGTATGTGCATATACTACTATGTAAACAGATAATAAGCAGAAATACTGTAAATACTTCGAATACTCACCAGGAAAATTGATGAGAATAGACTCTAAGAAGAAAACCCTAAACCTTATACTGCATTAGCATCAGCAACTGACTAATTTGAATGAAGTCATCTGAACTTCAGACTGCACCTTTCACAACCAAGTATGAATGACTGAAAATACTGATGCTCAGTATTTTCTTTCAATAATTCAAAACATCTTTTAAAATGTTTGCAGTCATAAATCAGATGCTTTGTTAATACTTTAACAGCTTGTTTTTTCCTTTTCTTTAGAGCAATTCAAGGCTTTTGGGAAGTTTACAAAAGACAGCTAGACAAAAAAATCCTACACATTGTTTTTTCTTATCTTTCAAAGACACTATTAATCTGTAAGTAATTTATCTTTGGTAGTTTTTAATCCAAACTCAATTGCCTTCCTTTTAACACTATTTTACCATATTAATTTCAACAAAATCTGTTCTATGTGGAATTCCATATTACAGGATTTAATTAAAATGAAATAAATCAGTTTAAACATTTAGAATCCAATATAAACTTTTCTTCTATACATTCAACTCTTCCACAGAAACAGACAGTATCAGCATAGTTTTCTACTAGATTCTTTAGAACTCCAGCATTTTCTAATAAAACTTCTATCACCCCTCCACAAATGCTAAAAATTAACAGCTCCAGCAACCTTTCATTCAAAGTCTCAACTTCACCTTTTGACAAGAAGAAGTTACAATCTGGAAGAAATTGTTTTTCCAGCTGCATAGGCCTACCAGCTCTCAGTGGAAGAGGATAATTTTAAAAATCTTTTGATTAAAAAAGGAACTAATGATAGAGACAAGGAACATTCATGCAGTATTATCTAGTAATAAAAATGTAAAAATTCCTGTTTTCATGGCCAACAGAGGACACAGCTGTGTAGAAAGAACCTCCCAGATGGTATTTTCAGAACTCCCTGAGAGAACACTGGAGCTTATCTTCCCATTCTCAAGGCCCCATGGATAGTCATATTTTCTCCTCAGTACAGTTTTCTAGTACCACAGTCATCAATGTTTGCAACAGTCTTCTACAGAATGCACACAAAGATCCTTTTCCTTTTATTAGGAGGAAGTTTTGTACACTGTGTTTTAGGTTTGAAGGCTTCAGCCATTTGTCTTTCAAAGTAAATATTAAAAAAATTATTTTTCCCCTTAAAAATGATAGTGCACAATGATAAGAAAATACACAAGTCTATATAAGTCTTTTTAATATTAAGACTGAAGCTATGAAAACAGACTTACAAACCCCATAGAAGAACTGAAGACAATCACAAACTAAGTTTGATGCAAGAGTAGTGCTGGTAAGTAATTATATCTGCATTTGAATTACACTTTCTAACTCCAATTCTTGTTGCCCTCTGTATATTGACATTTTCACCTCCTGTGGTCCAGATGATGATCCTTTACTTCCACTAACCCTTAACTTTATACAGTGTAATATTTAGGAGGCAAAAGGTTTCCAGCATCTGTTTCCTGTATCAGATATTTACATCTGTCAAAGGCAAAATTTAAAATCAATATATATTCAGACTTATTTTTCATATTAGATTCTTCACTGGACTTGGGGAGTTTGGTGTTTTCCCACACAATGAAAGAGAGAATTCTTGCAAGCCCCAAGTTTCAGTTTCTCTGCCTTTCAAAATTACAATTCACTGTACTTACTCTTTGTACAAGCTAGTGTTCCTCTGCCATCACTGCTGTTGACATGCCTGGAAGAAGTTGAGCTGCAGGAAGTTAAGAGGAGTGCCAAGAAGATAGAAATGAGAAAGAGAAGACACAGTTATCTGAGGTACAGGATGAAGCTCCAAGGCTTCAAACTGCACAAGCATGCTAATTTCTAGAAATGCTGGTTGACAGAGCAGCCATGGAGGGAAAGGAGACAGAATTGTGATGCTGGGGTCACCAGGACTTACCCTCATCCCAGCTGGTAGGGACCAGTGGCCTTTGGTTATCACCACACAGAAGACTCTGCAGAAAAGGCATGGGTGAATAGTTTTCCAGTAGCTGACTGGACATGATGCCTGACTCATTTGTTTCTCAAGTATTTCCTTGGGCAGACTCAAAGCTGATATACATTTCAAATACCCAATAACTGTAATATCATAATGAGATATCAACCCTGCCTAATTTCTGCACAGGACTGTCCTGAAGCCAGTTAAAGCTATAAAGCATTCAGCAGTTTCCATATTTAGCAAGAAAGTGATTTTTCTTTTATGAGAAAGGAATTCAAAGCAGACATAGGAAAAAAAAAAGAATTAATGGGTTTGGTCTTATATAAGTTTCTAAGCAGAGTTAGTAATTTGACTATTAATTACACAAAGTCATTTTATGAAACAAATGCTTTCAACCCCCATTCAAGTTAAGAGTAATAGATTGACCAAAAATTGACAGTTTTACTGGGATTTGCATATTGCCCAGTGTTTGTCATTACAAACAGAAGAATGGATGTGAAAACATACATCTACATAAAATTAATTTCCTCATCTCTTTTCTCTCTCCATTAATTTTTAAAATCCATTCAATGAACAAAAAAAAATTTCATTATAACTTCTCTACTCTTTCTTCCATCTTACAGCAAAACAAGTGCAGTTAAATAACAATTCACTGCAACAGAAACAATATTCCCATCACATGAACCCAGTAATTTCAGAGACAAATACTCATGGCAGAAATTTCTCTGTTCTCTTCTGAACACACATGATGCATTCAAAAATAAATTGCTTTTCACAAGGAACTAAGATGAGTAACCATACTTCACACCAAAGAAGGGGAGTAGTTGAGAAAGTACATGCAAGATGGGAAAAATACGGACACAATAAGAAGTTAATATAGAAAGCCACTCCTGGTGCTGCAGCAAATCTAGCAAGAATCCCAGTTTGGTTTAAGCAGGCGAAACACACCAGCCTTGCCTCTCTCTGGACAAAGAAAAGTCATGGAGCAGCATTAACAATCACATTGCTCGTGGGTTGGCCAGGGAAGGTACACCATGCCAACCCATCTTCCATCAGGCTGTCTTGAGGTCCCAAGAGGAACAGCATTTCTCTTATATTACTAAAAAAATTTTAAATATTTCCTCGTATTTGAAATTCAACTAATTTTATAGCTAGTTGTTTATGCAAATAATTATTCAAGCAGTCCTCTCTTAGCGCCAAAAGTATCAAAACATTAATAAGAAACAGTGGATTGTTAGAAGATATATTTCACTAATTAATTTACATCAATCCTGGGTCAGTAGTTTTTTTATGAACAACATTTATTTGTGAATACTGATTGACAGGCCAATTATAGTTTGGCTAGCCGGAACTTGACAGCCAACTGCAGATTTATTAGCAAATGTTCAAACAGTAGCGTACGACAAATGCAAGTCCAATCTAGGTCAAATATGCTACAACTGAACTCTGAAATCAGCCATTAAAAATGTCTCATGAGGACAGAGCAAGCATGTTAAAGTGTATGTTATACAATTAAGAACTGCATTTAGCTGCCAAAGTGGTATGTCAGCAACGACTCCCTGTCATATTATACTGGTATCCGAATAAAGCATGACTTATAAATTTATTCTGGGTTTTCTCAAGTGCCATTTTAGTAAGAGTACCTATTTTCTTTCTAACTTTCTAACAAAAAATTACTTAATTTCATATGGGCATTTCTTTTTCCTTCTTTAAATGCATACCTACAATATTTCCAAAATGTTCCTAGTAAAACTCTTGGTAACCCCAAGGCCTTTACACTGGCCAAATCTCACTCATTCTGGGCCAAGTCCCAGAAACAGACAAAGAGAAACTGTATTGCTTAACTGTAAAGTAAAGGTAACTTTATTTGTGCAAAGGGCAGAGTATAACACTAGTTCAAAGTACTCAAGTAATATTAATGGAAAGAGATATTCAGGTGAAATAAAGAGAAACATTTTTCATCAAAACTCCAAGATTTGAGGATACTGAAAAACAGACAGACAACTTTTTAATTTCTGTATTTCCATCTTCAGTCCAGTCAGTACTAAATACTACCTTAACAGAAAAACCCATACAATTTCCTATGGTCATACGAAATCATCACTCTTGGTGTTCATAACCAAGGAAACCTGACTAAATTATAATGTTAATAAAACATTATCCAGCCTAAAAATTCCCTCTCTGAAGGCAAATTCAAAACCTTTTTGGAACCTTTTTTTTTTGGAAATGACATGATAATATTTCTTCTTTCTTGAAGAAAGAAACATTCCCAACATGCTTTTCAAGGTCTTCTATCTCACAGCTGCTGAGAATGCAAAGAAGCTGGGACAGCTTGACCTGAGCAGTATGTTCCTGGTTCCACGAGCTCCTTTCAGAAGGGACAGCACCAAGGTCACCCCTGGAGAAGAGAGGAGCTGCTGGGCAGCTTTTGGCAACTGCTGGGCTAGAGAGACTGCAGGGTACAACACAGGGCTAGGATGGAGCAGAAGCATGGCTGTGGCTGGACAGAAAGCTACATCTCAGGGGAAAGAGGAACAAAGACTTTGCAAAGGACTGGGAAGGACCATGCCCCACTGCACCCAAACTCCTGCTTTGGTTGCCAGCAAGGACTCTATATATATAGACCACAGGGCATTTATGAATAAACATTTTTATTTCTCTTCTTACTGCTTTT
This sequence comes from Leptocoma aspasia, assembly GCA_013399835.1. Classification (NCBI taxonomy): domain Eukaryota; kingdom Metazoa; phylum Chordata; class Aves; order Passeriformes; family Nectariniidae; genus Leptocoma; species Leptocoma aspasia. Next base: position 125,485 of record VXAX01000384.1, read on the forward strand.
ACTCTTCTCTTCTTATGTTAGCTCTACTTAACATCTAGCTCTAGTCTCTTCTCTAGTTATGTTAGTTATCTTACTTTTTTGTAACAGCTTAATTTAGAAAAATTATATAGGGCTTGGCATATGTTTTATAAAGGCCAGCCAGCATTCTCCATCAGATTCTCCATCTCCGTTAACAACTGTTACCTCCACTAGCAACTGGACAACTGGATCAGACATTGCATGGAGATTCCATTTCCAAAACCTTCTTAGTACTATTTAGTAGAGCTAAACCAGTTAGAGATGACAGACACAGAAAGAAAAATCTGCCAAATTTAATGATTTACATTTTCAGTATTATCTTCAATAATAGGAAAAGGAGAGAACATTTTGGGGAAACAGTGACTTTGAAGCTTGCCTTTCCAGTTGGCATTAGCCATTTTCAATTTGCCAGCTCCTAACACTTGACAGTGGTATTTTTAGCCACATTGCAGATTTTAATCTACTGGTGCTTTTTCATCTACTAGTTTTAATCTATGGTTAAATATTTTAGTAATTAACTGTTCAAATCTCAATTCTGTGAAGCACTTTTACTAAATACAAGGTAAGAATCACCCAAAAAATATTTGTAAAAGCAGAAAGATCTGGACTCTCCAGCAGATGAGAGCAGTTCCTGCAGTGAAACTGCAGGTAAAAAGAATTATCCCACTGCCCTGCTGCAGACCCAAATACGGCTTCTTTAGTCGGAGAGAGATTTTAATCTGATGGAGTTTATTTCCCTGCAGATGAGATACAGACCAGATAGGAGTAGCAAAGGACATTTTCTCTTTCTTTTTTTTTTTTGTTTGTTTTTGATTTTAGGGAAAAAAAGGATAGACACTGAAAGGAAGTAAAAGTGGAAAAGTATGTGATTACCAGGTATACCAGGTACTGCATCCATTCACAATTTTTAAATATATTTTCTCCTTATTATTCATCTCAATTAAATTTACTAACTTGTAAGGCTTAATTTCATTAAAAAATGAACAATATCAAGGTAGAATCAGAAAAGGCAATCTTTTCTGAACACAAAGGAATGCCATCTGAAAGAAAGTAACATTTTACCCTATCAAGCTGCCCTCAAAGCCACAGGAAGCTCTGTAGAACAATTCTGACAGTGCAGATAAGTTACGGCAATGTGCAAAGAAATCCCTTACTAGAGCCCAAATATGGATTTCTGGGTACACCATTGATTTCAACAGGAATTTGCCAGGAGCAAGACTCATTATCATTTCAGGGGACTAAATTCTTTAGGCTTTTGGGCACATTTGCATGGGGAAAGTGGAGAGGGAAAGCCAGGGCTTCCTCACTATTGCACACAGCTACCGTGGGTCAGCCAGGACACCAGTACTTCTCACTGGCTGAAGTCCAACCACGCCAAGCACAGAAGATTCATGCCCTGGAGATATTCCTTGGACAAAATGGGCCTGCCCTGTGAACACTTTCAGGGAAACCCGTCAGATCAAAATTCTCTCCAGAGATTTTGCAAGGCAAATGTTATGCAGCAACTGCTTTGTCATAATAATTAAAGCTGGGAAAGGCGTGTCTCTTCTACTGACCTCTCAGCTTGGTATTGTCCTCAGCCAAAAAATGTCAGATTCACTGTTAAGCAGAAAAACCTGAGGAGCTGGTGGTCTCTGCTCATTAAAGCATAATAATCCACTACAGACAGGCTCTCCTCTCATCATTTGAAACCTCTAACAAAGTGTCACGGTTTAACTTCAGCCAGCAACTAAAGCCCCACAAAGCCACCACACTAATAATGTGTCAAAAGGTTGACTAAAGAGGGATAGACTTCTCTAAAAAGCCCAGGAAAAACCACTTAAACCATTGATATTATCAACCACAGAGTATCTGTAGAACTGACTACATGAAACCTCAATGAAATGAGATTTTTATCTCAAGTTCCATTTCATGTATTTAGAGCTGCAACCAGAGAATATTGCCTGAACATGTGGTTTGCTTGCTTGGTTTTGGTTTTATTGGGTTTTTTTTCCCACAAGGGCCTATGTATTCAGCTGTATCCTGTGTCACAAGACTGAGGCAAAGGGCTTACAAAAGAAAAAAGCTCATTTCCTACTCCTGCCACAGGCCTCCTACATTTCATGTGAGATGTGTTCTTTACATCCCCTTCTGGGGGAGCTTCTGGTCCTCCTCATTCTGGGGAGACTATTGAGCTGATTTCCAACTTCTGAAAATTCAACACTTAATCAGCCTCAACAGCACATGTAGCCTAAACCATTCTAAATCTCTCTAGAGCCAATGTCTATGAAACAACGGAAGGCCATGCTTACCATAAGCAGAATTTAACAAGCATCAGTACAAAATGGCAGTATTTGGCTTAGCCCCACAAATATGACAGTTAAATGCATACCTTTATTACTGTATTTCATGCCTAGTGCACCTTCTTCTGCACTCAGGGCATATTGAGCTGGTATCTCAAGTCTGCTGAAAAAATGGTGTACACCCTTTCCACTAGCAGTGAAAGAAATGCTCCACTAGTTGAAGTATAAGGTACCATGCCAGCAAACACCTCAGTGGCCTGAGATAAAATTTAGCCTGGAACGTATAAGAGGAACAGAAACATAGACAAAGGGATACATGCAAGCTGTTTATAACCCAGCTAGAAACAGGTACATGTTAAGCAGTTTATTGCCCAAGCAAAGCCAAAGTTCAAACATGGAAGTATGGTCCTTTATAAAAGTCATATTTTTTGCCCCAGCTTCCTTGAACTCTGAGAGAGCACTAATGACAAAATCCAGCTTTGGAAAGACTAGGCATGAATCAAATAGAAAAGAAAAATGTTTCATTGGTGCAGGCAATTTCTGATTTCTTCAGAAATTCTTCTCATTCCCATTTTTATTCACAGATGACTTCTAGAATCATAAAATCACAGCATGTTTCAAGCTGGAATGGACCTATACAAATTATTAACTTCAACTCCCTGCTCCTTGCAGGAGTGTTCCATGCATCTATAGCTGTATGAGGACCCTGAAAGTAAATAAAAGATAACTTTGCATTTTACGTACAGAATAGATATCAGAAGAGCAGCTTCTCATTGTTTTCTGTGGGTGAGTGGTAGGAGAGAGCAGCTAAACCAAAGCAAAACATATATCTCTCTGTATGAAAACAGATTTTGTTAGTGAGTTTGCTTCCTCTTCAGCACCATCTAACAGGTCAAAAGCAGTAGGGACCAAATAAAGAAACATTATTGTGGTGAAGATCATGTTACAGTACTGCTAAGAAAGGCAATATAGTTCTGGAAGAACACAATAGAAATATGCCAGAACACCAAATCCAACTGCAAAATTTAGTATCTGCACACTTCTATGCTGAAGTGTGTGTGGGACAGCTTTTTTGGTAGCCTGCTCCTCTATGGAAAGGCATAGACAACCTGTTCCATCTCAACAGGTGCATACGCACGTCTAAAATTAATTTTGTGTTTGAAATCAATAAATTGCACTTCATGCAGAGATCTCAAAGCACTTAATGAATGTAAAAATAACTTTTCAAAAATTTGCCAACCAAAAGAGCAGAGGCACACAAATTTGTGTGACTTACCCCTATTGATACCAAAATAGTGAAATCTTAATTCACCCAGAGGAGCAGGTGGCCTCAATACAGTTTTCAAGAATTTTCAGGTACAAAACCTCCAGAACTTTCATACTTGAACTGGATTTTTATTACTAATTTCCTCTATGAAGGGTGGCTGATACATACATCTCTCTGTATGAAAACAGATTTTGTGAGTGCCATCTCCTGGTCATAAAACAAAGCTGAAAAATCATTAACTAGACTTGAAGATTCTCAGAATAAAGTGAAAATATAATAGTTTGATCTGGTTCGGCTTTCTTGTTTTTAATAGCTTGACCCAAGGGATCAAATTTTCCTCTCTGTAAACTTGGAGGACATAGGACTCATTAGCCAGTTTTAGGATGACATAAATAAGCATCAGTGACAACGGAGGAAAACCATAAGCTGTCATCATAGTGAAAATAGGTGTCAGAAACCTATTGATAAATACACCCCATCCCCTTCATTGGGTTCGCCCCAGTCAGAAAGCACAACATTTGGTCTACGAAAATCAAAGAAATGTGAGCCTTACTTAAACCAACACCTTTGCTATACTGCATTTTGGATTGCTGCCATTAATTTTAAATCTCGCTGTCGAGGTCCACAAAGGGGAGGGTAAAGGGTATAAGACATAGTATGAGAGAAGTTAAAATACACTCAACACAGAATGGGTAACTGTTGGCAATATGCCTAATACTCCTGAGTGGGTTTACAGTTCTTGTGTAAAGTAGCTCCTTTTTGGCATTAAGCCTTAGACTCTTCAGGGCTTTTTTCTAAGTTGCCTGGGGCCTTTATAACACATAGTCCAACATGCATTTTGGCATTACCAGCTTTTTTTTATTTTCCTCAGCATTTTATTCTTAAATATAATTCTGAATATTTAAGATAAAAGATTGTAAAAGTACAGAGTCAATGTAAATAATTCCCTTCCATCTATAATTTCTGTTTGCGAGTTGCCTGAACATCACTTGTGTTCAGGAGTTGAACCATGCCTGAAATATGAAAGATAGGGGAGAAAAGAAATACGCCTGAAATAAGCACTCCAAAGGAGTGTCTTGCAACAGGAATCTATGCACTAGCTTTTACATAAAAGTTAAATAAACTCCTTGCACATTCTAGGAGAGGCATACCAACAGCAACAGTGAACCTGCTCAAGCCTGACCAGGACTGCTGGTCAGCCCCTAAACCTAATTGCAGATTTAAACTCAAGGAGTCTCATGTTCACAGCTGTGCAATTTTGGGAAGTCCTAGACAAGAGAAAAGAACGCACCAAGGCCCATCCTTACTGTCTTCAGAATGGATTTCCCCAAACAACTGCCAGAGCTGCAATGCCAATGTATTCCTGGTGTTGATGGATTCTATGTTGTTTTTTCAAGCATATCAAGGCCACCAAAAGATATGAAAAGCTGAAAAATGTATCATGCTGGATAAAACTAAGATCATTATCATTTACTTTTTTGTACTTAAAAATCATCAATAACCAGGCTTTAAAACTGCCTGGTTATTGATTATAGAAAACAAGTGTGACAACAACTGAAAAAGAAAGTGAGCCTGGAGTAAAGCTTTCTGCATTAGGAGCTGCACAGAATACTGATGAATGTCTTTTTTTCAGACTGCGCCAACTGACACATAAAAAACAAAAGTACTAGAGAGCAAAATAAGTATGTTAAAGAGATTTCAAGTGTAGCTCAAGCTGCTTACTGATTAACACTTCAGTATATAACACTCCTCACAGACCTGTGTGGTTATTGTTCAAAAGTGAAACAAGGCTCTTTTGGCAACTGGAGACAAATTATCCTCACTGACCAAGTTCACAGTTCTCACACAGCTTAGTAGCACTGGAGCTGTTTCTTCTTCCAGAGTCTCTAGAGGGAAAATCAAATCAAAACAAATCAAGTCAAATCAAATCCCAAGATTTAATGTCTGTCACCTATTTCCAGGATAAGAAAGAGTACTAATGATCTCTAACAGAAAACAAGCTCATCTTATACATGAACAAATTAACTAATTGAGTCATTTTACATTAAAAAAAAATACAGTCACATTTACAAGAAAGCAGAAAATAAAATACAGAATTGTCTTTGTGTCAAGGAATAAACAACCCTACAGAAACCTCAGAAATGGAAGATGACAGATGTCTTTTCAATGCCTGGAAAAGGACAACAAAGGGGGTCCATGACTATCTGCACAAGTTTCTGTATTTCTTATTGTAGTTCCCCATCTGGGGGGCATATGTCCAGATTTGCTTCCTCAAGCTCCCTTTCAAGTATATTTATGTTAAATCTTCACAACTATAACACAGTCTTCATCCCACACCCACATGCTGACTGTACTGGTTTTAGCAGGGCAGTCAAGGTAGAACAAAAGGCCAGACTGGTTTCAAGGCTTGAACTCCTCCCACATGCAGTGTCACCTGCTGCCACGGAGAACAGGGGACACAAGGAGATGGCTAAGGCACTCACAACCGTGAGACACTCACAATTACTGAAAATTCTGCAGGACACACCAGCCCAAACCACAATCACAGGAAGACCAAAAAAACCAGGTTTTCTGGCTGCCTCTCCCCTCACCCTGTCCACGCTGGACCTCTCCACCAGGTTGTGAGTGCAGTGGCTGGAGGTGCTGCAGCTGCACTGATGTCACTAACACCATGTCAGCATGACATTTTGGTCACAGGAAAAATTCTTCATCAGCCAAATCCAGACTGCTTTAAGACTACAATATATTGTATCACTGCTCCTAAACTTTAAATGAATTGTCATAACATGTTAAGTATGACCTCTGTGATTCAAATTAAGGACCCAACTTCCCCAGCTGGACCCTCCCTCCCATAGTATTCACCCATAATGCTGAGGGAAAAATAGAAAGTGAGCTCCCAAATTATTCCCACAGCTACCTCCTGCAACTACCTACACCAGCAGGGATATGTTTAATACTTCTCAATGAACTTCAAAAATATCTTTTCATTGACTGAATATGAGAAACAAACAGAAGTGTTGAACATACTGGTGCCTTCAGAAAGTATGTGTTGTTTTCATAAAGATTTGGGATTTTTATTACAACATGAGACATAAGATATGCCCGAATATGGTCCAGCTCACACTTACAAGTCCATTGTCTGCACATAGGAATGAACAAGACAAGCAATAAGAACACCTACTAGGCTTCCTAGAAAACAAAATTACTATTCAGATGTGCATGAAGTGTAGATGGGTTGGTACTAATCCTCGAATATGTAACTTTTGGACATCACTACACTAGATCGCAGTTCTAATTTGAAAGGTTTGAAATGTATGCACCTTAAAATACATTACTTTCTTAATAGAACATTCAGTTAAAAGCTGGCTTTTAAAAATCGTATTATTTTTCATAAGAAAACTTCCGCCAAAAGAGCTGTATTGATGAGAGATGTTGAAGACCAGTGCTGGTATCTGAAGTCCATAGTATTTTACCATGTCCACAGTGTTTATACATAATCTTTCCTAATGCCAGCCCTTCAGCTGAATTTTCTACTTGCTATCCTACCAAAAAAGTGGACTATATTACATGTGTGAAAGCTAATCAGGCCAAGAAGGAAAGGCAGAATTGACAGCATCTAGGAACAGAGCTATCAGGCACAGCAGATGAAAATCCCAGTTCAAAATCCACAAACCAGGGACACTGAACTGGCTGATGTTCTCTTCACCTTCCCATGCTGCTCTGCAACATATACTGTATGTGGATTAGCTCTTCTGTAGGGTTACTTTAAAGATCCCAGTATAGATTCTCAGTTTTTAGACATATAATTTTGAAGACAGCAAGAATCAGGCTCTGCCTGTAGTGAAAGAGAAATAGAAAAGTTCCTCCAAAACTATCATGTGGAGAGTCCATCTCTTTTCACTCTGTGTGCTGTGGATTACACCCAGCAGCTCAACCACTTCAAGCACCAGATCAGTGATCTCAGAGGGCACACAATGAATATGTCTATGTATTACCACCAGTCTGACTCAGCAGAGCACTCAACATGCAATTAACTTTCAACTCTGGAATGCTACTGGAATTATACTGGTTCAAGTTTGCAAGTCTTGTGGAAGAGGGATGGACTTCCCAAGTTTTCAAATGGAAGTAGTGAAGAAAAACAGGAAACGGAGAGAAGCAACACACTTGAAATAAAATGGGAAATCCCTCTCCTTTTCTCCACTTTCACTTGGATAACCTAAGCCTTTTTTTCATTTATTTAATTTATTTCATTTTAAACAATTTAATTCTTTTCTATACATTAAATTCTCATGTCTATGTACATTAAATTTTGAAAATATTATAAAAAGCTCCTCCAAAGGAGTATCCTCATCCCCAGCATGACCAGAGTCAAGAAGTATTGCAAACTTAAATGTTCCATTTTGACTTCTAAGACCCAAGAGCAGATGGTCAAGTACGTTTTCATTTGATGCACAAGCACTTACTCACAGAAAACCAGACTCCAAATTTTGTGAGAGTTATGCATCATTAATTTCTACAGCATAAACAGTGACTTCAAGAAATGAATTGCAAATCTATGGTCAAGACAAAGCACTCTACAGCATGTCCAGCCTAGACACCTTAAAAAAGCATGACTATTGCTGCTTTCATCAGTAAGCAGCTGTTAGTCACCAGTGGAAAGGTGTGTTCATGCATCCAAGTAGTACTCCTGATAGCACTGACAAAATTCTGGTGCCATAGAACATAAAAATACTCTCTTTGTATTTGTTGAGTCAAAAGGTTTTGTTGAGTTTTTGTTGAGTCAATTGTTGAGTCAAAAGGTTAGGTTATTTTGTTTATAAATAATCTTAGGACAACTCAGTGATTCCGAGCTACTGCTGTGTAATATGAAGTCCCTCAGCATAATCAAATTATGAGTTTCTTTTGTGGAAAATATCAGACATCTTGTTGCAGTGTCTCTTCCTTTGTAGGAAAAGAGTGGTAAAGAAATGACTGGCTTCTATCTGCTTAAACCAATACCATCTATATATGTGCTATTGGAAAAAAAAAATTGCTATTACTGATGGCAGTAGAAAAATAAGTATTATCTTCACCTCTGCATGGGGAGAAAGTATTTGAAAATTCTTGCTGTTTTGGCTTTAAAAACTGTGGGACTGGCAGTTCTGGGGGATGTGGGACTTGTAATAAAGGCTTCTCATTTGTAACCACACATTTATTGGAATTTAGGGCAGGGGAGTGAATAGGATTTCCAATGAGGAGCTATCCCTCCTCCAAGTGCAGGCTGGCAGACAAGTTTCTAGTAGCTGGGATTGGAGTGCTGCTGTTTGAAGATGGGCAGGGTGTTCCTGCATGAATTCTGATAGGTGAGATCTACTGTCCACGGATGATCCTAGGTCCCTGAGAAATACCTGCTGTCCGATGACTCACACTGTACAACCTCCCATTCTTTTTTAAGGAGTTAATGTAATCAAAGTGTGTTTTTACAGACACATAGCTATGACTGATATCAATCCAAAGTCAGTGAGAAATCCACTGTGTATTATGCCTGTTTAAAAAAATATAAACAAAACCAAATTATATTGTAGTAAGTAACAGATGAAAGAGGACAGCACATGACTGTTAATTTTGTGACTTTACTGGTTACAAGAAACAAAGTACAAGCTCTATATGGTCTCTCAGGAAGAAAGAACAAAGCCAAGCAATGACTTAAGCTCTAACACAAAGAAAACCTTTTTTTCCTTTCCCCACCCTTCAAAAAGCTTAAGTTTGCAATAAGGTCAGCTGCCTTCACATTATCTAAATAAGCCGTGACATTAAGTGAATGCTGATCAAGTACAATAAGGCAGCCAGGACTGAAAGAACCCTCTGACAGAGAATTGTCATTAAGATGAACTCAGCTATTGCAATTTTTTCTGCCATCTCCTCAGTCTATGCTGAAAAGCACGTGCCGTAGGGAAACGCCATATGGATATTGACGAAACAGGAAAAAAAGCAGTTCACATTCTAAAGGATATGCATAAAACAACATGAAGAGAAAACAGCAAAATCACAGAAAGGCCTCTGTGATCCCTCAAACCCTGTGGCACTTCACAACAGTGAACAGTACTGGGGGAAAGCATAGCACAGAAGCATTCATGAACACGACTGCAATCATTTCAAAACCAGATGTTTATTATAAACCTATAGATATACCATAACTGAAATGTAATCACATAGTAGCAAATCTTCAAGGATATCCTTCCAATTATACCAATAATTTCTGAACTCTGACTTTTTGTCACTTATGTTTTTCTATTATTTAAATCTTAGAAGACAAGACTGGTAAGGGGTTTGAGAGATCATCTCAGCCACAACCTACTCCAAGGCAGAATCAACTAGATCTAAATATTTCCTGACATAAAAAAGATTTTTAGGCAAAGGCTGCACTAGTCAGTGTAAGTCACTGGGCTAAGATATCATACAGATGGGGTATAACTTCAGCCCTAATTCAGCTGAACAGCTCAGGTCCAATTCTCATCAGTAGGTTCATCTGTTAAGCATTAAGCACATGTTTAAGCAGTTTGTTCAATCATAGACTCAGCACCTAATTAACTTGTTCAGACAAACAAATTAAGTTGACAGCAACAAAACTGAAGTGTGGTGTCAATCATGGTTTTAATTCATATATACGTTAAGGTTTTAATTAAGTGTTATGGTCTTGCAGCAAAACACTGAACTGTAACTTTATCTTCAGCACAAAATTTTCAGCACTGAAGCCAGTAAGATTCCAACTAGAATATTCATCACTGAATTTAATGTAAAACCTTCATACTTAAACCTGTGCTTACTCTGACTCTGCAATGTCTCCATTTTCTCCAGTTCTGAACACTCAAAAAACACAAAGCATCCTGTTTATTTCACAAAACTGAATTCAGAGCACACTTCTAGACTGAAACTCATCTAAATGTCTACAGGGACATCTATGCTTAATTACTCACACACACTTTCCAGCTAAAACTCACTAAAAATGAAAGGCCTAAGCATGTTATCTTCAAAGGCAAGAGCAAGATCCTTAACTAGGAGAGATATGCCTTAATCACACTTAAATGGTCATAAAAGTCTTATTCTACATACTATTTTTTATTGTTACATTTTTATGTTGTGAGAATAAAAATTGTAAAAGTACAACAATAAAAATCAGTATTATTTCTTTTCATGCCTGAGTGAAGCATAAATCACTCTCTCCAATTCAGCCAAGGACAGGCAGAGCAGAATGTTCTCAAATTCTCAGAGTTTATTTTAAAAGCAGAAAGTCCCTTGCCTTAACACAGGTGACTAAGTCTTTAGAAAAGGACAAACAAAAAAAAATGTTTTGCCGGCAAGGGTTTATACCATGTCACTATAAACTGGCTACAAATAAAAATCATTCTTCCCTGTAGCTCTTGTCTGCAATTTTAACTACATTAGAAAAACACAAATATAATCAAGAAAAGATTATAACATGCTGAATGCATTGGCTTTACTCAACAAAAGCACCTTTAGTTTAATCAATAGAATTTTTCTACACAGGTTACACAGACCTACAAGGCCTATAAAACTGAAATCAATATACGACTTGTGTTGTTATAATGCTGGTGTCCCTTGCTATTCTTCTCTAGGAATATTATATCTTACAAGGAATGACAGTGTTCTATACCATGGTCTTTTCTCATTAGCTACTGTTCTGGCTTTTACACTTGGAGAAAGGCATCTGGACTCATAATTTCTTTTCTCATGTTAGCAAACTGTTTTTTGAACCAACTGACCTGCAAGCAGAAACAAACCAATTTTTTTTATCAGAGTAGAAACATGTTAAATCATTATTCTGCATTTTCTTCCTCTAGTCTCCATTCTGATTCTATAATGAAAATGTATAGCATTACATTGATATGCAAATGAATATATTATTTCTTTAAAATATTAAAGCACCTTGGAGAGCGTAAGTCTTCTCATTTTAGAAATTATTATTTTTAGTATCAATTTCCATCAGGAAATCAGGACCTTCTCATATTAGTGCCCAAAGTGAGTGAGACCAAAGCATCACATAATCTAGAGGTGCATTAAATCACATATAACTAATTAAATTAGGACATGAATTATTTTCTAAAAGTCTAATTAACTTTTGCATCAGATCCATAAACAGCTACCCATGACAGTAAAACCCCATACACTTCTAATCAAAGCGATCTTGGAAATTGTGAGAGTACAGCACCAAATACAATGGCTTATTTAGAAATAAGCTTTGCAATCCTGAATAGGGTTGAAACTTTGTGCTAAGTTAAAACACACAAAAATCCCCCCAAAAAAACAAACAAAAAACCCCAGAAACAATAACCTGAAACTGAATGGCTGTACTGACAAATTATTTTGTTCTAGCAAAGGAACAGAAGCACTTTCAATCTTTTAATGCAATATTTCTGTCCATCAGTAACATACCAGAGTGACCTCTTTGTGCTCCCACAGATGTCAAAAGAACACATGTCCACTGCTTTTAAAGTCTCTTTTTTTCTAAGCTGACATTACTCAAAGCTCTATGACTCTGCATCAATAACATTACAACAATATAAGTGCTCAAAATCCATAGCAATGATTCATAAATTCACTTTCATCAAAATAAAATTTAAATTCAAGCTGAACTGAAGCCTTGGAAAATTCAAACACTAATCCTTTAGAAAGTGAAACAAAAGAATAATTCACAAATCTATGTCTGTAGTACAGTATGCTATATCATCTACTTTTACAGTGCCATTTTGAGAGTTTTAATCAGAGTTGGTTTACTGCTTCACCCACTGAAAGAAGAGGTAAAATACTTTTCAATTTCAACAAAAGCTAAATTACTGCACTGCAGAGAGCAGTTTAAGGAATAGTAAATCCAGCTCAGGGATGCTTTCACAAAACCAGTTATCAGACACTGGCATTTTGCACATAGCATAGCAAGCACTATCCCAAAGGAGAAGGCAGAAAGACGAGACACTGAACCTCCTATTTTTCCTTCCTGTTTTTCCACTGGACACATCTCACCTCTACAGCAGCTACCAGACACTACAGAAATCAAACACAGACCATAACCCCCTCCTCTGGGAGTGTGCGTTCCAAGACTGGAAGTGCCTGCCCTCATCCCAAACATGAATATGGATAGCCAAGCCTCTCACCATGTTCCCCTCCACAATTTCCTTGGCATAATTCCAGGAAAAAATTTACTTCCTTCCAGGACTGAGCAACCACATGGCCAGCCAAAGGGTCTACCTACCCTTTAAGCTCTATTTTCCCCTATCAGCCCTTCCATCTGTGCATGGACATGGTTTTTGGAGCATCATCTCTCAGTGGCACCATAGTGAAATACTCAGAAGTATTGATGTCACACCCCTGGTGAGCCAGTCTGGGCGGACAGAAGTGTGATGGCGAGGGGGAAAGAACAGGCACCAAAAGCTATAGGGATGCTTCACCTCAGCCTCACTGACTCCAAAGGTTTTTCTGTCTCACAACTGCTTGTGAGAAAGACATACCCTAATATAGCTGTAAGCTGCCATGCATTTTCTAAACAGAGCACAAATGCATAGAAAGTGTTACAGTTTTTGTACAGTTATCTGGCTCTAGTTCACAGAGCAGAGCATGGTAATAAATTCTCCTTGAAAAGGAAAACCACACAGAGATTTAACTAGGCAAGAAATAATAACTGAGAGTTTGAAATTAGGCTTGGAACAATAGGTACATTAAGAATCCCAACTGCAATAAAGGAAGACAATGTGCTTTCAAAACTGGGGCTAAAAAATAAGCTTTTCTCTCAATTTATATAGAATATCTTCCCCACCCTCCATGTCTGCCAGCATCTCAGAATTCATGCACTACTGAGAATAATAAATATATCATATTAGCATCCACTGTTTTGGTAATTTGTATTCATTTCTTGACAGTGGTATTCTTGAAGTACCACAGGGGGCTTCATTCCAAACTGCAGTACTCTGAAAATACCACATTTTTCTAAGGCCCAGGTCATCAGCCAAGGAAAACTAGAAAAGGTCACACAATCTGAAAGTTTTTAGTTCTCAAGCATCATCAGAATGCCCTCTTGATACAGCATGAACAAGCAGGGCAAATGATAGCTAAAGATCTTCCACAGCACTCAAGGCAACCAGCCCCCCAACATGACTGAGTTTCTCAGAGCTAGTATAATGAAATCTACTAATTACTTATTACTTGCATCACTATAATTCCTAGGAAGATTAGTCACAGAAAGGAATGCCTTTGTGCAAGGGACTGTACAAACACAGAGCAGAGCACAGTCATTGATACTGCTGCAACTGCCACCAAAAGAGCAGCCATTATCAGTAGACAGGATGATGTATATCCTAGTGTAGTTACCGTTTTTGCCAGTCTGCCTGAGAAACCTTCTCAAGTTTATTATGTTAATTCAGATCTCCTACGCTTCTTCTCTACTAGGACCTTAAATATCAGAGCAGTGCTACTGCAAGCACCTCTTGCAGTGGTTGCTCCAAAAGAACAGCATAAGCTTTCCAGGAGCAAAGTTATTGTCAGCAGTGCTAGCTACAACCTTCAGACAAGGCACTTGAAAAACCCAATACAAATCAGGCAGCACTGAGTACCTGAGTCTGAGGCAGGCTTTCTGACATGCCACCAGTAGCCGCGGCATCCTCACCTAGTAAACAAAGGTTCCGGCAAGCCCTGATTCATGCACCTTTTTACTCTCAGTGCTGACTTGCTCACTTTGCCTATAATGGCTTTGAACTTTCCAGGAGTGCAGGCACAATTGCTAAAGCTGCAGTGTCAGCAATGCTGAGATCTTCAGTCCATGCAGGACATAGGAAACCACCAACAATGTCCCCGTGTGAGCCGACGGCAATGAAGAGGCAGAGGTATGGGGCCACGGATACCCGCCTTGCCTTGGTGCTCCCGCTATGACCACCACTAGTGGGGCAGCGCAGGAGACCACCACACGCTGCCCGGTTGATGGCCCAGGGGACAACTAACGCCACCCCTATCACAACCACGGTTCACCCCACAGGTCCCGCAGCCAAAGCATGAACAGCTTCAACCGGGGCCAAAAGCGAGCAAGGGAGGAGGGCACAGCTAAAAGCCACGAATTTCGAGTCTTTAAGTTTAAGAGGTTGGAGTTGCTAGCAACATACAGGCCGGCAGATGAACAGAGCTGTCACCTCACCAAGCACGACACGTCTGGTCTCTTGGGGACGGGGACAGTCCTTGGATGAGGGGAAGCCCCGGGCGGGACACCGCCCGGCATCAGAGCCACGAGCCTCCGCGCGACAGCACATCACTCCGGCACCACTGGCCGCTCCCGGCTTCCCGCCCGCGCCGCTCCGCAGCCTCCCTCCGCAGGTACCTATCTCCGGTTATTCACCAGTAGGATGACAAATCTCCCGGGCGTGTGTCTGTCCAGACAGAGCTGCGTCCCCATCTCGGCGGCGGACCGGCCGGCGAGGTGAGTAACCGCGAACTGACGGCACCACAAGAGCGTTTGTTTTGCTTTCCCTTCTTCTCCACCCTCCCCGCGCTGACACGGAGGCCGTGAGCTGCCGACTCACCCTCTCCCCGCCGGGGCCNGGTGGTGGAGGGGGGCTTGATGGGGTGGCCCGGTAGGGGCTGGAAGATGCCGAGGGGGCGGCTTCGCCGGGGGCGGGCTGCAGGACGCTGGAGAGGATGAGGGAACGGAGGGGTGCGCTGGAGGCCGGAGGTGTTTGCAGTAGGGGAGGCGGGGGGGATTTTGTGTCAGTGTGTAACGGGACCGGGGGGAGCTACGGAACTCCACCAATTCTGAAGGAGGAATCCAGGCTCCCGGGACGATAGTCTGGAGGCTTTACGCTTCGGGCGTTATGGGGAGTGCGCGGGGGATTGCACGGAGGCTGTAAGGGGGTCTGGATGAGATCTGTGTGTGACATGTACGAGAAAACCTAATGGGAGGGCAGGGTAGCTGGTAAATCAGAGGAACAGGGCTTTGGAAGTGGGAAAGAGGATGAAGGGGCTTAATGTCTGGTGGCATTTTTCCACCAGGCATAGAAAGCTGTGATATGCATGCAAGAGCCTTTCTCAATTAGAAGGAAATCTGACTTGGAAATACCACAGGACCAGCAATGTGGTAAAGTTGGAAGTATCCACTCAGAGCAAAAGCACAGGGATGCTGTGGCCCCAGGTTGATGATCAGCTCTTGCAGCAACAGTTGCAGCCAAGAGGTAAATGCCATGAAGAGCACCCATTGCTCTCAAAAAGACTCCTACACATGCAGGATATGGCTCAGCAACTGAAACGTGCTGGTTCTTTCAGTTCGGGTCCATCTTATCCCCCTCTGGTGTAAGTGGGGAATTGAGAATATAAATGAGCTGAAGCTAGAGGTGAATGAGGCAGCTGAAAAGCCAGGCTCAGAGAGCAGCAGTTGCCCAATCACTCTACCAGCATGAGCATGCAGACCTCATGGCAGGATGCCCTATCAGCCAGGGAGTCTCCAAGCAAGGGAGCCCACTAGCATGGCTGCGCAATTGAAGAGTGCACAAGCTGTGGGCGTTTCATGCCAAACATGGCCAGCCCTGCATTTAAAACAATTTTAAATCCCAATTCTCCAAGAATGACAATGGCACTGTGGCAGTCCGGATTGCTTCTTCCAAGGAGAACGGAAGCCTGTATCCCTATTGTGCTGCAAGAGCTGTTAGGAGGAGAGTTGAGGGAGGAGGATGTGTTTTGTGTGTCCACATCATTGGGAACCTCAAGGTCAGCCTTGATCCTTAGCTGAAAAACTTTTCCAAGCTAAATGTCCTTTGTAATTTATTCGTATTACATCCAATTAATGTGACTGTGAAGTTCATAAGAAGTTGGTATCGCATTCTTTACACACCCAGAAAACCTAGCAGAGGTATTGAGGCTTCAGTCTTTCTTTTAAAGTTTCATTGCTTTTCAGTGTTTTGGGATTTTTTTCTAAGTGTATGGACACTTAGAGATTGAGACACTCATAAATAAATTTACTATTCACAGCACATTTAAAGCAGAAATATTTGTAAGCTGTGTCTCACTTTAAAAATCATATTAAGAGACCTGACAACTGAAGTGGTCTTTTCCACATGAAAGCACAGAATTTACTTGTGAGCTCAATGAGTTTTTTGTCTACTGTCTCTTTACTGGTGCTACATGCCAGAATTTTCTATGCAATTATCATTGGAAGTTATCACTGAAAAGTTCAAGGATTATCCCCAAACTAACATGATAGCCACTAATGCTAGTGGAAGACACTGAAAATGAGTAATGCAGACAAACAAAAAAGGCATGTACTGTCAAAGTGCTCATTTTAATTCAAATATACCAAATAAATGGTGAGTTTGCTGTAAGTAAATTGCTTTAAATAAACCCTGACAATATCAGAAACCAAATCTAACCACCATGAAAAAAATCTATTTGCCTTATTAAGTTATTTCTATGTATGGGAAGTAAATTGTCTCTGTTTTTCAAATGAGGTGATGGATCCTATCAATGTACCACCTTGAGAAACACGTGGTCTAAAACACAAGATAAAGGCAGCCTTTACATACAGGATAAGAGTTTTTGTTGTCATGGATGAAGCCTGCTGAGAAGTCCTGAGCATGAAGGAGGACAATCAGAACCTCATATTAACAAAGTAAACATTAGAAACTGCAACTCATATCTAAAGATAATTCTTAATTTTTGATGTGCTGAAGTAGCAGCAAAGTTTATGTAAAATAAGCCAGGTAAGAGTAGTAAGTGCATTAAAAGTAAGCACATCTAAAGTTTTCTTAGTTGGTAACACTACTGCATGTTCATACCTGTCATACACCATTGCATATCCATTAGTTATGAACCCATACTCGTTCCTCACACAAAGCACACATCCTGATTATGAAAAGGCTATATCTTAGTCCTTCAGAAAACTACTACTTTTTATTTTCTCTGTTGTAAATTTTATCCCCTCTATCAAAAAGCATGTATCTAATGGAGCTAGTGGATTCTGAAATTCAAGAAATGTGTCTGAATCCACAGTAATATCTGTGAACTTCCGCCACCCATCCAAGACCTGAGGGTAAACGTTTATATTTGTCACAATTAAATTTTCACAGTTCAGTAAAATCTTTTTTATTTACTGCTCAAGGAAATGTATAGTTACATGCTATATGAGGGTACAGTGAACTTTGAATTAAGCCTTCAGTTTACCAACTGTCAAACACAGAAGTATTATTCAAAATACTCTTCTTTTAAGAAAAAAATATGCCCTTTTCCTTCTTTTTCTTTGTCCCAAGGTCTGTTGAAATAACATCAGTCATTGCAAAGTCTCTTCCTAGCCTGATTCTTGTATTATGCCATTGGGTTTGTTGTCCTAGAGTGTTACTCCCAGGTAGGCAGGAAAAGAGACATGCTCACATAAATCCTTGTCTCCTTTGTCCCAGGGAAAGACCATCCTTGTAAGTAAGCCTTGAAAAGAGACGGTCAGTGGCTAAAGAGTCTGAAAAGAGCTCATTTAATGGGGAGAAAGAAACTGAATGAAGGTGAGATTATTTATTTTGTTTACTGGTATTTTTGGAGGCCATTTTGAGAAACATAATTACTCTCTTGATGTTGAAGCGTAATTTGTGGAAACTTAGATTATTTTTTTCAGGGTCCAGAGGAAAACCATTGTAGCAGAGTGAATAGAGAACAAGGAATGTGACAACCTGAAGATACAGCTGGCTTTAGTTTTTCTTCTCTTTCTTCTGTACACTGGTAGCAGCAGAACTCAGTTTTTAAGGGAAAAAAACCTAGGTAGTAGGATTGTAAGACAAATTAATTCTGCGTTTCTGTAGCAAAACTGAAAAAATATTTGGCCCAAACACCTTTGAAATTGTGGCAGTCAGTTTAATGGGAGAACAAGATTCTACTGAAAATAAAGAGAATTTCAAGAGTACCTAGAATACGATGATACTTGGTTAGAGAACACTAACAGAATTAAGAGGGCTTGTCTCTTGTTGCCTTGGACATACTGATTTGAGCAAACCCAACATTTACTTCTCAGATGCAAACAGATATGTGGAATTTTTTTCAAGTTGCTTGGTTTTTTTAGGGGGTTTGTTGTTTTGTGTGTTTGTCTTGGGTTTTTTTTTTCTTTTTTTTTTTGGTTTTGGTTTTTTTGGGGGGGGCAACAGATTAAAAAAAAAATCTCACTAACTAACACTTTTGGTCTAATTCTTTAATTTTACCTCAGATCTTAATTTCATATCTATTCTGCTTTCATAGTTGCTGTGTAAATTAGAACAATATTTTTGTTAGTTAAGGTGATATGACAAAAAAAACCCCAGTCATTGAATTCCATCTTGAATACTTTTACTGACACCAGTATATTAAAATATCATCAAATTGGTTTTTCCTGGTTTAGCTGTAAAGGCAAATCTTGCAGCTCTCCCATTTTAGCTTAGACTGACTCCTGGCAAGAAAGAACTCTGCAAGGGGGCTCTGTTTCCCATCATCCATGGGTCCAGCATCTCAGGGCTAATGCCTCTATATTTTCTAGTAGAAAATATAGGGTATTATGGGCATAAGCTCTGGTGTCTGGTCCTTTTTCTTCATCTTTCTAATCACAGGTCACAGGCTGCATTTACCTGCTTCTCACAGGTGATCAAAGAGGGCTGTCTGATACCATCAGGGCCACAGCAGGGCCACAATTTTTTCTGTGTTCAATTTCCTTTTTCTATATCCAGATTTCACAAATATTACTTTTGTGGTGGGTTTTACTTGCTATGCAGGAGATGATGCAGTCTATTTCTCCTCCACACTGCAAGAAACCAACACTTATGAACAGCATATTGCTAAGATCTTCAAAGTTCCTAACAGCATATACCCTTATAACAAATCAGTTCCTCTCCTTGCAGCTCCAGCAACTCACCCTGCTCTGTGAATTGGAGACATATATAAGAACTGTTCCATTCCCACTCTTAAATGTAAGCTGTCAGGTGGAGAGAAAGCTGTCTGTGGTATAAGTATGAAAAAAATATATGCATTCTACTAATCTCCTCCAAGAAATTGAGTTTGATTCCCCAACATTCTTATACAGACAAAGCTGGCACTGGTAAACAGGATTCATTGAATCAAATTGTAGTCTAGTTTTATACAGTACAAACACACATGCAGAACTTTTGCAGAAGAATGCAGTCACTATCTATAACAATACATGATGATACCAGGTACCTTTAGGATCAGAAAATAAAATTATTAGATGAAAATTAATTTCAAGGGAGTTCTACATTCCTACAAGGGACCTAAAGAAGCTGGAACTGAGACTGATGAGTACAATAAGTTTTCCAACTCTCACAAAAAATTAATCAGCAAAAAGATGTAATATCAGCAGTGGAGTTTAGCTAGGATATATTAATACTTAACTGACACTTTTTCTGGGTATTTTGTATGCTAGGGTTCAGGTCACAAAGTGGGAATATCATCTACATTGACAAGTAGGTGAAGAGAACAAGGGACTACATTTGTTTGGGAACCTCTTCCCTCTTCAGTCTTCATGCCTGATTCGAATTGGAAGTCAAATTGAGTTTGATGTGTACCAAAGTATAAACCAAACATGTCTAATTTCCACTGAGAAACTATAAGGAATTTCAGGCTAGCATGATATCCATTCCCTAATACCTACTGATGAATAACACTGCTAGAAATATTGTTATAGGTAGGATGATAACTGAGGACAAAGAAAAAAAGAAGGAAATTTCTCACAGTCCACTTAGAAACCTTAGAAGAAAATGCTGTGATAAAGTGGAACTACCGTTTGTCCTACAGTAAGATTTTCTGATATTAATAATGATTTCTTTTGTAGGCCCCAGCAATTTTAGATTGAAGAGCAGATAAGTACAGTGTTGAAACTCACTTTTCTTGTTTGGGAGAGTAAGCATTTTATTAATCACTTCAGTGGTATGCACATACCACTGCAATTTTTCTCCTCCTCTTGTTTCTGTGCCTACTCCCCTCAACACTGATTTTTAATGTTAAATCTTACTTCATACCCTGTAATAAATACTGACTTGTGTGTAGTTAACATTCTTCATTATAGTACCTTTGGACTTCTATTGAAGAAAGTAATTTAAGTCAGAAAATACTGGTGGAAAACACACTAAAAGGTAGGTCCTTGATCAATCAGATATTGAACAATTCACCCCAAACATAGCTATCCCCAGCAGTCAGCATGCCTCTTCCCAAGGGTGACATGCAATTAAGAAAAGGGTCTGGGGGAGGCATATGGATGAAGCTATGGTGTTGCATGCATGGTATTGCCATGGCACTGCATAGTAATGCACAGTATTGCCAAGCCCCGTTACCTGTAATGGGGCAAGAGTCGTCTCCATGAAGCCGAAGTAAAAGGTATCTTGACTTTGTACTCTCTACCATGTCCTTAAGAAACCACACACACTCCCTTCTTTTCATTGTTTTAGAATATTTCCATTATGAGAAGATGTGCAATTTAAAAAGAACATGTAATTAATTTGATGTTACTCTGGTTTTTGTTCAATTTTACATGGAATTCATTCTGATAGAAATCTAACTTTTACCTGGGATCATATATTTCACTGTTAGAATATGTTTCTTATGTTTTTGCTTCTGCACCATTGAATTTTCTCCTTAAATCAGTATTTCTCTACTTGGAGTTAGAAAGGACTCCTATAGCCTCTACTGAAATTAATCAAAGTGCAGATATATGGCTGGTCACACAGTATTCTCAAAAGTTTGTGCTTAGACATATGTAAGAAATAAGAAAGGTGTCTATATGCTAGCCAAGTGTCAAAATACTGTCTTAGCTGACTTTGTTCTCACAACAGTACTCACTCGTATTCCCAGCCTAGTTTGTATAACTCTATCGACATATCTTCACATTTAATTAGCTCCATAAGAGCTACAGGGATATAGTGGATTGGAAACTCATCTCCTGAGTCTTGCCTTGAATTTAAGTAAAGCAATGCTAACAACTTTTCTCTTTTCATACATTTGTAAAATGGATGTGAAAACAACCATGATGATCTATACAATACTAAAATCTTTACTTAATTCAATTAGAATTTGTTATTCTAAGCTGTAAGAGTCTACATTGCATAAAAAAAAAAAAACCTTATAAATATTGCCAATTCCCTATTATACTTCTTTGCTTCAGTTTAAAGAACCCAAAACAGAAAAGAATAGCACCAAGTCACATGTTCCACTCTTTCTGGGGATATGATGTGTCTCAGAAACGATCAAAAATTCACAAGTGCATCTAATTTTTTAATAAGCTGTATTTTTACTTACTATTTCTTATACTACACAAAATTCTACCCTATGGTATGTCTATGCACTTCACTAACTTCTGTGAGCTTGACAATACATATCCATAAGCATAAGTGATTTAGGTACATTTCTATCTATTTCCTTCACATTGCTAAAAACATATTCTGATCCTCCCAAAATGTTACTTTTTTATATTTTTAATTTATTCTGTAAGGATCTCCCTTTAAAAATTTCTTAATTCAATGCAACTTACTAATTTTCTGTGCTCTGTAACTGAAGGGGTTTGCAGTTCCACAAAAATCTCTGGCATGCATGGATTCAAATAGAGTTGACTTGAAAAAATCACTCTGTCATTAACATTCTAAAATATAAGGCTTAGACAAACAAATCCAGTGAGCTTTAGCTATAGGAGAAAAATCTTCCAAAGTTTCCAGAGAAGTGCTGTGACACTGAGTTCTCCTTCCTTTCCTATTCTAGCTTCCTGATCACAGCTGTAATGAAGACTGGGTCCTGACTTTCAGAAACATATTATTTCTTGTGCAGTTGAATTCAGAATGTTTGCTGTTGCTGGGTTAGATTCAAAGTGTCATATGTGCTAATATAGTTCTTTTTTTTTCTGACAACATAAAATGTTGCATAGCATGGGAATACATAAATTGTGGAAAAACCTGACCACAGATAAACAGGAAAATTAAATATAAACAATCTTTATAAAGTATAAACAATCTTTTATAAAGTTTAAAATAGTTTTCTTTCTTGTTGCCATCCAAGAACTTCAGCATCATATATTTTTTGCAAGAGACACCATATCTCTAGGGAGAATATATGTACACACGTATGCATGTATATAAACTCAAAAATCCAAGCAGAAGTAGTCATATCAATATCTAATGGAAGTCAGTACCCATTAAAATAAAACAATACTGAATGCTAGTAATGACTGCCAATACTGATGAATATTTTTGTTGCATTCCTCATATCCTTTTTTTTCTGGAATTTTCACAGCACTGCATGTTACTATTACAGGGAAACATTTCAAATACTTAAATTGGTTTGATTTCAAAAGAAAAATACAAAAATACTTAAAATTAAACAAGTTTTAAATGTTTAGCTGGACTGCAGACATGGTTTCCAGTACCTCACAAGGTAGGGACACTAGGAAATAAGGAAAATACAAAAAGAAATGCTGTCTGGCTAGAAAGCATGGGTAGGTAGAAGAGCATTCCTCGAGCTAATGATTTTTCAGAGCATATGCCTTTGTGTATTGGCACAAATAATAACCTAATCTCTAAAGTAGATGCTAATTAACTTTCACTGCTGCACCATTAAAACATTCCCAGGTGTTTCTCAGCTTTGATGTTATAGTGTCCGGGAGAGGGGAAACTGCTGACTGCCTTTTCAGTCAGCTTCTCTTCTGGGTGCCTCATTCCATGAAATGGAATATTTGCCCAGCCAGGACTGCCCTACAGGCCCTGATATGTTGTGAAAGAGAGAGAGAGGAAGAAAAGGGCACGCAAATATGAGAAGGAGGCCCTGGGTCTTATTTACTGAGATCTTGGCATCACATTTTTCTACCCAGATCTTGCTGGAGCTCCTCAAAACCTGTACTTTGAAAGACCACAAGCACCTCAAGTCTCAACAGAATAGAATTTTACTCTCCATTCTGGTCTGGATGATGGTTTTGGATGTTGGCTAACTATTAATGTTCCATGGCGAATCTTTTTTAAACTTCAGGCTAAACTAATAAATTAGTAATATAAATAGCAGCGGAAAAAAACACAGCCACCTCTGTCTTTAATTACCTGTTATAATCATAAGTCCTATGATCATTTCTGTTACATGGCATAATAAGATCATTAGGTGATTTTTTAGGTTCTTATGATTATTCAACTCAAGACAGAGCAGCTATTATGACATAGTTTCACTCCCAGAATAATCTGTTTCTTACTATAGTCCTTTACTGGTTTTGCAATAAAGGATGCTGATAGCTCAAGTAACAGTCATAAAGTCAGTGGATATATTGAAGCATGGCTGACTCCTAAGTCAGCCATATAGCTTTTGTTGCTACAAAGTGTGTACTCAAGTGTCCTTTTTCAATATTCTGCATTTCCCTATGCATACAGGGTTTTTTACATATTCTAAAGCAAATTTTAAAACCCTCTGTGGTATTTATTACCTACAAAATATAGAATCATACCATGGTTATGGTTAGAAGGGACATTTAAAGATAATGATGGCCCATGGCAGAGACATCCTTCACTAGATCAGAGTGTGAAACCTAACCTTGGACACTTCCAGTGATGGGGCATCCACAACTTATATGAGCAACCTGTTCCAGTGTCTCAACACCCTCATTGTAAAAGATTTCATCCTTATAGCCAAGCAAACATACCCTATTTCAGTTTAAAACCATTGCCTCCTCTCCCATCATGGGGAAGCTGACTGCAATGAGGTGTCTCCTCAGTCTTCTCCAGGCTGAACAGGTGACCTCAGCTGCTTCTCATATGGCTTCCCTTCTAGACCCTTCACCATCCTCATGGCCCTCGTTTGGACACTCTCCAATAGTTTTATATCTCTCCTGTACTGCAGCACCCAGAACTGCCCCAGCACTGGAGGTGAGGCTGCCCCAGCTCAGAGCAGAGCAGGACAATCCCCTCCCTTGCCTGGCTGGTGATGCTGTGCCTGATGCCTCCCAGACACGGGTGGCCCTCCTGGCTGCCAGGGCACTGCTGACTCATGTTCAACTTGCCACTGACCAGGACCCTCAAGTCCCTTTCTGTGGCACTGTTTTCCAGCATCGCATTTGTCTGTACATCCAGAGTTGCCCTATCCCAGGTGCAGAAGCTCTAATGCCATGTGAAAACACAGTCATTCCAAGCACTGGCTGCAGAACCCCACGACAACCAAAGCTGGAACTTCCATAAGTTCATAAATCAAACTCTTTGAGGTCCAAATGCAGCTGTGAGCCTGCATGGTCTCCTTCAGTATACACTTTAAAAATAGTAATGTAGGATGTAGACAGAAGCATGATCTGGGCTTCTTTCCTAAAGTTTATTTCAGTGTTTTGTGAACCATGTTCCTAAAACAGTGTCAGGGTAAAAGAATCACTATGTCTTCTTTCACCACTTGCATTTCAACACTGCAGATGAACACTTGAATAATAATCAAAAAAATAAACCTGTTATTTAATATAATCATGTTGCTGTTAAATAAGGGTTAGCATCTGAGAAAACATTTCCCTAAATGCAATCTGAGGTTCAATCCAAGTGTTGAAACTGGTTTTTCAAAGGTATTATTAGCTTTCTTTCTAATTTGAAAAACTCTATTTCACCACTCTTCAATACTAACAAACAATAAAAATATTTCACCAAAAATCATAGACAATGTCACAGACATCTGTGAAAATGCAAATCTACTTAAGGTGGGAGAAAATTAGAAGTTTAAGATTGCAAGTTTTATTCTAACTTAGAGTTGAGTGTCCATCTTTAAAAAACAGGATGAGCTGGAGTCCTAATTTTTTCTTTTTCCTGGCTCAGAGAAGTCAAAACACAATGCTTACTAATGTCTTGCTCTCAAAGCTACACTGAATCTGTCTGAAAGGATACATGACATTTTTATTTGTCACTGTGCAAACATGTGAGATGTAAATAAATACTGGTAACAGACAAAGACACTTCAGCCTGCATTCAGTGTTAGCGTGATAATGCCGCAAACCAGCATTGCAGTTCCTCAGAAGTGGATTTGCAGTGACCTCTGTAGGACAGACCTGAGACTGGGTCTTTTCATGCTCCAGACTCACTTTTTGGGAAGCCGTAATTATACTGGACACTGCTGCAGCTTCAACACAATCCCAGTGCAGATTTCCTGCATACTCATATTAAGATAAAAAACTGGGCCTTTAGCCCCTGATACGCAGAATGCCTGACAGCTCTGCTGTGGCAGTGTGGTAATGACTTTAGCCTTTAGCCTTTGACATGTTAGTACCATTTGTGAATATGGTTAATTTCTGAAAAGTAATTTCTGTGAAACCACGTGTTTCGCTAGATTTCAAGTTCTACGGTATACAGAGATCCCCGAGCAACAAGACTCAGCTCACCTATCACATGGAGATACAGCCACCAACTACAGAGTGTTCAATTCAGTGTGACTGTCGGGATTATTTCTTGAGCAACTGTGCTGCAAGACAGGGGCAGTTTGTGCAGCATTTTGATCTCTTGCCTCTTGCACATTTTTAAGAGAGCAACATTGTCTACCTGTTCCTCCAGGGAAAAATCAATGGGGAAAAAGCAGAAGTTGAAAATATTGAGTTACAGCTTCACATACTTCCTATCCCAGTCTAAGTTTCTGAATCAAAGAGACAAAATTAATTCCAGTGTGTGCAATTTGAGCAAAATTTCTTTGACTAGTTCAAGATTCATGCTCCTCACTTACCCAGGAAAGCTGGAGTAAATTACTACTTTTCATTACTACCGTATACAGGCCTTAGGACTAATCACCAACGTACAGGAAACCCAAGAGATCAGGGCCAGTCAGCAAGAGTTTGTGAAATGTGCATCTTGCTTGACCAACCTGATTCCTTCTATGACCAGGTGACAATCTTAGAGGATGAGGAAAAGGCTGTGGATATTTCTCCTTGAACTTTAGTAAAGCCTTTGACACTGTTTCCCACAACATTCTCCTGGAGAAAGTCTCTGCTTGTTGCTCAGACAGGCACACTGTTCACAGGGTAAAAGCCTGGCTATATGGCCAGGAACAGAGATTGGTGGTGCACAGAGTTACATCCAGCTGGTGGCTGGTCACTAGTGGTGTTCCCAGAGCTCAGTACTGGGGCCAGCTCTGTTTAATATCTTCATCAGTGACGTGGATGAGGGGGTTGAGTGCCCCCTCAGTCAGTTTGCAGGTGACACCAAGTTGGTGGGAGTGTTGATCTGCTGGGGGGCAGGAAGGCTCTGCAGAGGGATCTGGACAGGCTGGACCATGGGCTGAGGCCAGTGGTGTGAGGTTCAACAAGGCCCAGTGCTGGGTCCTGCCCTTGGGTCACAACAACCCCAGGCAGTGCCACAGGCTGGGGCAGAGTGGCTGCAAAGCTGCCCACAGGAAAAGGACCTGGGGGTGCTGGTGACAGCAGCTGAACATGAGCCAGGGTGTGCCCAGGTGGCCAAGAAAGCCAATGACATCCTGGCCTGTACCAGCAATAGTGTGGCCAGCAGGAGCAGTGCAGGAATTGCTCCCCCGTACTCAGCATTGGTGAGGCTTCACCTCGAATTCTGTGTTCAGTTCTGGGCCCCTCACTACAAGAAGGATATTGCGGTGCTGGAGCACATCCAGAGGAGGTAATGGAGCTGTGAAGGTTCCAGAGCACAAGACCTGTGAGGAACAGCTAAGGGAGCTGGGGTTGTTTAAGCTGGAGAAAAAAGGCTCAGGGGGGACCTGCTTTGAACAGCTACCTGAAAGGTTGTGGGGAAATGGTGATCTGTCTCTTCTTCCAGGCAGTTAGCAATAGGACAAGAGGAATTGTGCCAAGAAAGGTTCAGGTTGGATATTGGGAAAAACGTCTGCACTGACAGACATTTGGTGGTAAAGCATTGGAACAGGCTGCTCAGTGAGTCGTGGAGTCACTATCCTTGGAAGCATTCAGGAAAAAAAAAATGTGGCACTTCATGCTGTGGTTTAGTGGGCATGGTGGTATTTGATCAGTGCTTGGACTTGATGGTCTTGGAGATCTTTTCCAATCTAAATTATTCTGTTACTCTGTTACATGGGAAGCAGTATTGCAGCAAAGAAAGCCAGCCAAATGCTGGGCTATACTGGTAAAGGCAGAGACAGCAGATCCAGGGAAGTTATCCTTTACCTGTTAATGATTCAGCATTTGTGAGGTGGCTATGAATTGCCGTGTCCAGTTTTGGACCCTATTGGTATTACCAATAAAATGAGATGGAGGCTTGTGCAGACTTGTCTTAGATCCAGAGACTGAGCCAAGCAGCTACAACGGAGGAGGTTGTCCTCAGCGGAGCCACTGGCTAGCTAGGTGCTGCAGGCTGCGTGGCCAGTCACATGGCAACAAGTCAGACTTGTCTGGAGCCCGGGAAGCGGAGGGATGGAGCTGCCCCTTTGCAGGGGGTCTGCACCTCAGGTACCTCAGTTTGAGAATCCTCTTAGACTGTGGTGAAGAAGGAGCCAATCTGGGGAGTGGTTTTTCAGTCATTATTCCAGTTCCATGCAGTGACTGCCCCCCAGCCCTCTCCCCCTTGATGTCGTGCCGGCTCTCCTTGACCATGCGGTCACCTAGCTTTTATCCAGAGGGAAGGGGGATGAGAGGGAGCAGGAAGCCCACCAACCAGGTAGGGAGAAGGGTGGGTTTCAGGGAAAGATTGACACATGGATAGCCCAATCTTTATAGCAGCATTATTTGAAACTGGCAATTCACACGATGCCCTCCCTGAGATAAGGGGAACATGATCAGACAGGCTTTGTGTATTGGCGTGGTTTCTGGGAGGGGAGGAGGGGAAGTCCAGGCACTGGAAAAACCTCAGGGAGTTCCGGGGTAAACCTTAAAAATGCATTTCTACAGGACCCCAAATAATATAGGGAAGAGATGGATATATTGGGTTAGGTTCAGTAGAGCCCCCC
>VXAX01000384.1:153956-197973 GCA_013399835.1 Leptocoma aspasia
TCAGCCTGGAAAAAGATGGGAGATCTGTTGCTTTTTTGACTTCATAGAATGATAGAATAGTTTGCGTTGGAAGGCGCCTTTGCAGGTCCATCTAGTCCAAGTCCCCTGCAATAAGCAGAGACATTTTCACCTAGATCAGATTACTTAGGGCCCCGTCCAACCTGATCTTGAATGTTCCCAGGGATGAGGCATCCACAAGGTCTCTGGGCAACCTGTCCCAGTGTTCTGCCACCTCATTGTAAAAAATGTTTTCCTTACGTTTAGTCTGGATCTACCCTTTTATTGTAAAAGTGCTACCTTTTGCCCTGTTGTTTCAGTCTCTCCAAAAAAAGTCTGTGTTAATCTTCCTTACAAGCCCCCTTAAATATTGAAAGGCTGCAAATAAGGTTATCCCAAAGCCTTCAGGTGGTCTGATCTGTTCACCCCCAGCCTGTGTTAATATCTGAGGTTTCCCCAACTCAGATCCAGAACCTTGCATTGGGTCTTTTTGAAACTCTTGGCATTCCCACGGACCTACTCCTTGACCAGGTCCCTCTGATGGCATCCTGTCCTTCATATATGTCAACTGCACTACTTAGCTTGATGTCATCTGCAAACTTGCTGACGGTGCTTGATCCTTTTGTCTGTATCATAGATGAAGACCCTAAACAGAATCAGTCCCAAGACAGATTCCTGAGGGACACAGTTCATCACTGATTTCCAGACAGACCTTGATCCGTTGCTCTCTGGATGCAAGCCATCCATCAAATGGACAGCCTTGTCCACCCATCAAATCCCTCTCCCAAATTTAGAGAGAAGGATGTTGTGGGGAACAGTTACAAGGCTTTACAGAAGTCCAGGTAAATGTCATCTTTATCCCTTCTTCACCCACTGATCTGGTTCCTCCATCACAGAAGGCCACTTGGCTGGTCAGGCAAGACTTGCCCTTGGTGAAGTTGTGCTGACTGTCTTGAATCACCTTCACATGCCCTAGCACCTCCTCTAGGTAGATCTGTCCCATGCTCTTCTCAGGCACAGAGCAGAGGAATTCCCAGGGTCCTCATTTCTATCCTTTTAAAACATGGGTACATTGTTTCCTTTTCCACTCACCTGGGACTTCGCCTGATTGCCATCACTTTTCAAATATTACAGAGAATGGTCTGGCAACTACATCAGCCAATTCCCTCAGGACTCTGGGATGTATCTCATCAGGTCCCATAGACTTATGTCTGTTCAGATTTCTCAAGTAGTCTCGAACCTGATCTTCTCTTACAGTGAGAGGACTTTGCTCCCAATCCACTTCAGAGTTGTGGGAAGAGATTGCCAGTGAAGACTGAGGGGAAAAAGCTGTTGAGTACCCGAGCCTTCTCCTCATCTGTTGTTATCAGTTAGCCAGTTCTATTCATCAGGGAGTTACACTTTCTCTTACCTTCAACTTCCTCGGGGGAGGATGTAGGGAAGGTAGACACAACTTCTATTCAGAAGTGCACATCAGTAGATGAAAAAGCAAGAGACACAAGCTGGAGCCTTGTGACTAGAAGTATTAAAGAAAGGCTCAGACTAGAAGTATTAAAATGCTATTTCCCATGAGTGTGGTTAAACACACGGCAACAGGGAGGTTTTAGAACGCTGTCTCCCTGTTCAAGGCTGTGGTTCACTTGCGGTTGTTGACCATGATGATGGACAGAGTGATCTCCAGAGATGCTGACGGCTTCAGCCACTTGTGATTCTTTCAATTGTCTTCTACACAAGATCGTGCCAAGAAAGCACTGATTTTTTTAAATTTGCTGCTGTTTAGCTCAAGCTAACAAAAAGCAGTAACTATTCATCTCCTAAGTCTAGACTCTCAGAACAAAAATGTTCCACTGGCAAATACCATATCCCTCATGATTTTAAATTGCAAAAGCTTCAGAGAGGAGTACAAATTCTGATGCTGTAGAGGACTAAGAGCAAAATGTCCTATACTTCTTCCAACTGAAATTACCATGAACAAGCACTCAGTTTCCGTGAAGATATCATCAAGATACAATGAACTGAGAAACTGGTATTGAACTGAGACATCTATATCAAGCTTGTTTTTACTTCAAACAATATTTATCTTGAAAAATAAGTCATGTCAGAGCTAAAAAAGCCCATTTCACCAGTCTATTTAAGTGCTTTTTATGTGGAGATCACCTCAATTAATGGCAATACAGGTGGTGAAAGGATGGTCTCTATTTACAGATGAATAGCCTGATTGTGCCTGGATGTATTTACAACCTCTCTCAGCAACCCTAAGGTTAATAATGCAGTCTTTGCCTTGATACTACCAATGAGCAGCACTTAAACAGTCACCTGGAAGATCAGTGGGAACAGAAAAGGCTTTTTCTTGCATCAGCAATTATCTCATAAGTTCACATCATCATGCTTCACAAAATACATTGCTATTCCCACAGAATATTGAGTCACCCTCTTGCCAAATCAGGAACAGGTGCAGGAATAGGGAACATATCAGAAAGAAGCGCTTCCTGCTCCACACAGAAAACTAGTGCCTGATTATCTTGTTAGAGAAGGCCACGTATCTGTTTTTCACTAAAACCCTCTCTCAATACCTCCACAATCAGCAGCTCAGTACATCCAACAATCTGGATTTCACAGCCTATCGTGTTTTCCTTTGTGCCCAGCATCCCAGTTAGGCATTACAGACACAACTCAAAGACTTGTATCATCCATACAACTCCAACCTCCCAAACAGCCATCAAAGCAGCAGCCTATAAGGTCGTTCACTGAACATAGTCTGTTTGCATGGCTAATGCTGCATAACATAGTTGCTTCATGGCATTTTGTTACTCTCCAGCTCCTATATAGGACAAGAGAGGTCCAGGTTCCAGCTGAAGCACATTCCTTTCTAGTCTCCCATTGGAAGCAGAAGGTGCTGCACCCAACTGCACCACTGCTGAACAGGAAATAAACCCTTCACACAGCTGTAGCTCTCCCTACATGGAGACCTCCAGGCCAGTTTAATGATAAAGCTTTATATCTGAATAAAACACAGGCCCATGCCTCCTCATATTTTCTCACAAGCTAGTCAGGGCTTCACAGACAAGGGCTAACCAGTAGAGTAGGGTGTGCCAGGTTGTATATGAAAAAAGCGACTCAGAACTGCCAAGCTCTGGATGGCAAGGATGCCACAAGAGTGAAATAGAGGTAGGAAAATGTGCCATAAAACAACATGCCCTGTATGGCACATAATATGCCTGTATGGCATGACTAGGCCAGCATGAAAGACTTTAGGAGCTTCAAATGTGAACACCAATTTCAGCATAAAGTGTTCTCACTAGGCTGGAAGTATGATTGGGGCGAAAAAAGTGTGCAGAGAGAAATCCTTATTTGTCCAGGGCCATAACCTCAGTATCTGTAAATCCCATTAATATGATAATGCAAGAAATGGAATTTAGAAATCCAGTCATTTCCACAAATATTCCTTTAGTTTGTTTCACCACTGATTTTTACAAGCCATTTCTCTCAGAACTGCCCGTTTTACTTTTTTTGAAAGCAAAATGTGCTCCTATCAATGAAGTTATGTGACAGGTCAAGAGTTTCTTGAGAAAATAATTTGAATCTCTGAGCATAATTTTTCCCATAATATTGTAGCAATAGATCCACTAATAAATTATCCTACCAGAGCTGATACACAAGAATATGAAGGCACTAGATTTTCTTCCTTTGGCATTCAAATAGCCTGCAGGTAGGAGTGCTTCACAGAGATCTTAGAGTGATCTTGATATCTGAGACTGAGCAATGCTTTACTTACAGTTCCCTCTGTGGAATAACCATTCATCTAATCCTGCAGCATTTTTTCACATTTGTTTCACATCCTCCCTTCTGAGTAATTTCTTACAGCCCTGGAGAAAACCTGAAACCCTTGGCAAGCATCTGAAGCTGGTTACCCTAGCCATGCCCTGATCATATTTATATTACGTATCTGTAGCTGTTTCAAAACAGTTATTTCAAACAGTGTCTTCACAGAAGGGGTTTCTCTGCTGCTTCAAGCTACCTGTGAGACTGCAGTAAAGCCTTCTCTAAATGCTGAGAACTTTTCTTGAGCATCACCATTCCCAGGGACAGACTTACATTTCACGGNTGTAACTTGCATTACATTGTTTTGTTGTAGGAGTTTTTCTGTTTGTTTGTTTGTCAGTTTCAACTTTGTATGTAAGCTGTGCACTGACTTAATGGCTGTAAGGCTAGGCTGTCTTTGTGTAAAGGGGCGAGAGGTGATGATAAGTTCCCTTTACACAGAAACCATGCTACACCTTAGATGTGGTGTGAAGGAGGATCCCTATATGGACAAATAGTGATAACAAGCAGTGGCAGAAGCTGGAGATACCTAATATGGGAAAGATATTTCTGGCAAGTGAAACAGTTCTTTGATAACAGTAGCGTGTTCAGCCTGAAGAGACATTTGTACTTTGGCAGCTGCTTTGATATTTAGTATGCTTCCATTAAAAATCTGTTGTCTCATTTTAATTTGTTGTAGGAGCTGTAATGTCTTGAAGGATCTTTGCCAAGATGAGGAGTTACCAGAGGAAGTGATTAGGCTGCAGAGCATAAGGGAAGAGGAAAGAAAGATAGGACATTCTCTGAGACTCTACAGCTTCAAAAGCCACCAATCCCACCTGCAGTTGAGAAGTTGGCAGTGTTCACTCCTAATATGAAGGTAAGTGCAACCTCTGGAGGATGGAAAAGGTAGAAGCAGAGATGACTTACGGCACAACGGGGAAGGCTCTGTTCTCACCTAAAGGCTTGCAATAGGTTCAGTGTCCTCAAAGTTGAATAGGAACTTCATGCACCTTCAAGCAAATGATCTGGTCCACCTGACCCTAAAACATGCAATACTACCAGGAGGAAAGAGTGATAAATTGCAGTGGGTGTCTCCTTGCTTCAGGGCAAGGAGACACCCATCTGTTGACCTGACATATCAATCAGAGAGATTTGCTGCCTGCCAGGGTCCTCTGTCCACAATACTGTGTAGAGACTGCAGAAGCTTGTCTGACTCTCTGACTAATACCCTTGCTGATCTTCCATGGAAAAGGAAATTATACTGCTAGGGAAAAGTTGGCTCTTGGGCCCAGAGGGTGTTCTCAGCCCTGCTGGCGAAAGGAAAAGAGCCTGCACGTAGGTACAGAGATTAAGGGACCAGATGAGGGGCTTCCCAGAGTCCTGAGGGAATTGGCTGATGTACTTGCCAAGCCACTCTCTGTGATATTTGAAAAGTAATGGCAATCAGATGAAGTCTTGGGTGACTGGAAAAAGAAAACCTCTTATTCATCTTTTAAAAGAGTAGAGAGAAGGATCTTGGGAACTACCGATCTGTCAGCTTTCCCTCCATGCCTGGGAAAATCATGGAACAGGACCCTCCCAAAAGCTGTGCTAAGGCATGCAGAGGACAGCGAGGTGGTTTGGGACAGCCAGCACAGCTGCACCAAGGGCAGGTCCTGCCAGACCAACCCGGTGACCTTCTGTGACGGGGTGACTGCATGAGTGGGCAAGGGAAGGGCTACAGATATAATTTACCTGGACTTCTGTAAAGCCTTTGTGGGGGACACAGGCCCCCACAATATCCTTCTCCCTTTAAAATAGAGATAGAGGAACTTCATGGTGGGCTGTTAGGCAGATAACAAATTAGTGGGGTGGTCACACCCAGAGGGTTGTGGTCAACGGCTCAGAGTCCTGAGGGACATCAGGGATAAGCGGTATCCCTCAGGGATCTGCACTGGGACCAGTGTTATTTAACATTTTCATTTATGACATGGACAAAGGGATTGAGTGCACTGCCAGCAAATTTGCAGATGATGCTGAGCTGAGCTTGACACACCTGAATGATGGAATGCCACCCAGAGAGACTTGGACAAGCTCGGGAAGTGGATCCATGGCAATCTCATGAGGTTTAATAAGAGCGAATACAACTTGGGCAGCCCCTGGTAGCAACAAAGGCTGGGGATGAACAGATCAGAGCAGCCCTGCCCAGAAGGGCTTGGGGGTGCTGGTGGCTGAGAGGCTGGACATGACCCAGCCATGGGCACTCCGAGCCCAGAAAGCCACACGTGTCCTGGGCTGCATCCAGAGCAGTGTGGGCAGCAGGGCCAGGGAGGGGATTCTGCCCCTCTGCTCTGCTCTGCTGAGACCCCACCTGCAGTGCTGCATCAGCTCTGGGGTCCCAGCACAGGAATGACGTGGAACTTTTGGAGCAAGTCCAGAGGAGGGGCATCCAGAATATTGGAGGGATTGAAGTGCCTCTCCTGTTAGGAAAGGCTGAGAGAATTGGATTTGTTCAGCCTGGAAAAAAGAAGGCTTTGGGGTGACCTGATTACAGCCTTCCAGTACGTGAAGGGAGTCTACAAGAAACCTGGAGAGAGACTTTGTACAAGAGCATGTAGTGACTGTACAAGGGGGAATGGCTGCAAACTGAAAGAGAGTATGTTTGGTTTAGATATATCAGGAAATGTTCTTTACTGTGAGGGTGGTGAGACACTGGAACAGATTGCCCAGGAAAATTGTGGATGTCTGGAAATGTCCAAGGCCAGATTGGATAGGGATCTGAGCAAGACGATCTAGTGGAAGGTGTCCCTCCCCATAGCAGGGAGGATTGGAACTAGATGATCTTTAAGGCCCCTTCCAACTCATATCATTCTATGTTCCATGATTCTATGACACAGAAAACACTGTGGTACAGAATGCCTTCTTTGCCTCAGTCTTTACTAGCAACCCCAACTTTCAGAAAACCCAGAGACATATAAAAATGTGGAGAAAGGAAAATGCATAAGGAATTCTTCCTTGGTGGAAGAGGATCAGGTCAGGAAACATTTAAGCCATCTGAACATACCTGAGCACTGCTGGGATGCACCCATAGTGCTGAGCTAACTCACCCATACCACTGTGATGCAATTCTCAATAATCTTTAGTAGATTTTGAGGAGACTGGAGAGTGTCTCCTGTGAGAAAAGGTTGAGATGGGTTCAGCTGGAAAGAGAACTCATCCATACCTATACCCAAAGAGAGAGTGCAACAAAGAGAGCCGTGCTCTCCTCAGTGGTATTCAGTGATAGGAGCAGAGACAATGGGCATAGAGTGAAACACAGGAGGTACTTTCTAAGCAACAGGAAACTTTTTTTTCTGTGAGGGTGACTGTGCACTGGCACAGTTGCCCCAGAGTTTGTTGAGTCTCCCCCAGGAGGGATCTACAAAAGCCATCTGGATAGAGTCATGGGCAACCAGCTCCAAGTGGCTCTGCTGCAGCAGGGGGTTAGACCACAGGACCTCCAGAGGTGCCTTCCAAACTCAGTCATTCTGTAATTCTGTGTTTCATATAGCATATTACTTGTATATCTCACTAAAAAAAATGACAACTTCCAATTCTTTTTCAAACTTAGATCTTACATGGTGACAAATTGCCTAATGCTCCTGCTGAAAACATCTTTAAAAGTGGTGAAATACTAGTAGTAACCAGGATAAAGCTTTTTAGCCCATTTAAAGTGTTGTATGAGAGAGCAGAATTAGGCAATTAACAATGCTTATCAGATGTTTTTGCCATTGCTTTCAATACAATTTTAGATATGCATCTTTGAGACCTTACTTTGTAATTTATTCCTGCCAAGAGACCTAGACCAGATTGTTCAAAATACGGGCAGTTCAGACATTTAGTATTCTACACACAAACTCTAAGTTATGAAACCCCTGATTTTTCTAACTTCTTTTTCTCTTGTGATAATCTAAAAGCTTTTGTGCAAATGTGTATCTTAGTCCCTCTGGTATTCCCAGAGCCAGGTGAGGTACTTGCTCATGATATTGTTTCTATATATCATAGTCCTCTTACTAGTAAGGCTACAGAATTTCAGCCCTAGATGCACCAATGCTTTACTTGCTGTTGTGGTGCCACTTATACCAGTGCAGACTGCTGATTTCCACCAAAAGTGATCACTTGCACTGGCTCCACCATGGGTATTTGGGCTGTGTCTTCAAAGGAGAATTTCCAGTGTCCTCCTCCTTAAAGTTTCAGCACCTAACTGAAATCCAAGACTGCATTCAAGTTGCAGGCATTATAGTTCATTGCCAAGTGTAACGTGTATGTGGGACTCTTACAAACCCTTCTCAAAACCACATTTTTTGCCCTTGTATTAAGCAATTCACAGGGTCATATATCCTCAGCCACAATTAATTTGTGCTGTACCTTTTCTGCCTGTTTCCTTTCCTAGCTCTACAACATACCCCTCTCTTTAAACAAAACTTATAGAGGGCCAGGGAAATGACAACATAAAAACTTCAACCATATTTCCTGCAAGGGAAGATAAAACTATCCATATCACTATAACCATGCTAGGCAGCCACAAAATTATTTCACTTGACAATTTGGCCTACTACTTGCCTTATAGTAACACATTCTTTCTTGTTAGCAACCAGGATAAGGTATTTTGGTTTAAAAGGCAGATAACACTGTCAGATTTTTACAGGATCCATCAGTTGTTTTCTTTGTACTGTACTAATACTAGTAGTTCTTATTTAATAGAGGATTTTCACTGTAGCTTTGGGAATGACAAAACATCCATGTCATTTTGTTGTAGTCAGAGCACATATGCGAAGGGAGGCTTAGGACTGTGACATTTGCAGTTCCATTATCTGGAGTTACATACACACTTCCCCATCTGTCCCATAGCTTTATTAACCAGCCCTTTTCAGCAAGAGTTTAGTCTTTTCCAGAAGTAATCATAAACTTTCTGGTACAGACTAATTACAAATATAACTGGTTTGATTTTATTTTCTCCTTTCTGTGGCTGGAGGGAGATTTCTTTTGACACTTAACTTAGGCTAGTTTTATTTTATTGAAATATGTAGTATCTCCTCAGCATGAAACCATATACTGTATTTTTATCAATTGCAGGACTCCATCACTCAGCATCAAGGAAATCTGCAGAGTAAGGATGACAAAAGCAACAGGTGCTATTTACCTTGACTAAAATTACCACAAGATGTCACCAGTGTCAAATATAAGAATGTACAAAAAATATTTCAGAGGCTTGTTCAAGAAGTGTTTGCAAAGCTGGTTTACAAAACACACATGCTATAAAAATCACCACTGTTGTAAAAATTTGTCCAGTTAAAGCAAGAATTTTTATAATACATACAAGTAACTGGTGTTACACCAATCTTTTTAGGTTGGTAACAATGATTTAGTTTGTGGTTGTTGCTTGCATCTCAACTGGTTTCTTGGGTTTGATTTTAAACTTTTAA
Source organism: Leptocoma aspasia (assembly GCA_013399835.1). Classification (NCBI taxonomy): domain Eukaryota; kingdom Metazoa; phylum Chordata; class Aves; order Passeriformes; family Nectariniidae; genus Leptocoma; species Leptocoma aspasia. The sequence goes on from VXAX01000384.1 coordinate 163,202, forward strand.
CACTTTTAAAAATATGGATTCAAATTAAATATTGAAATATTGAGATAGATGTTCTCTGAGTAACCAATATTTTTCCTGAACATTGTGTGTTGTGTGCTTTTTCAGTGAAGTAATTTCTTTAACATTGGCTATGTTCAAGATTCTAAGTTAAGAGGATTTTGAAAGTAATCTTATAGTTGAAAGACCTTCTCATTTCTTGTAGTTTTTTTCAGAGTGTTATGGTTATTTGATTTGGGGCTTTTTTTTAGATGATGTGTGCTATGTTTGGAGACACTGCTTGACATCTTGCCTTTTAAATGCTTTGTATCAGCACAGTTTAATACATTATCCATCTAATCTGCCATTGTTTTTGTGTTAGTAAAACATTGTGTTAGTAAAAAGAAGAAGCCATAATGAAGATGTAAGGTTGTGATAGCTCAAGATATTAGCTCAAAACTGTACCCATTTGTTTCATCTACAAGGTTGTTAGTTAAGAAGCGTCATCACCATTTTAGCAATGTCATTTTAGTGACAGATATCTCCATTTATCATTGTTCACATACAAAAATAGGGAAAGTAGGGTAACTTGATCCCAGATAGATGAAGAACTGGACCCTGTCCAGAGCACTGATTCATCAACTGATTTTAAGGGAGGACGTTCGTATTCTACCAGAACCTTCAGTGGGCAAAACCAACAAAGTTGCTAGGAATGCAAATATAGCTGCTCTACATTGACTCCAAACTTCTTTTCTCTCATACTTTACCATAACCAGTCACATTTATCTCAATAAACCTCAGTGTTTTCAAACTCCTCCCTCTGGAGGGTTTTGATTCTTACTGTTCTCATTCAAAAGCACTTTAGAAAGCAACTTCTGGTTGTGCAATTCTTTCCATGAAAACTGTTCTCAAAAGACACTTGAACACTGAAGCTCAAACAGACCTTCAGCCACACATATTTCTGACACCAAGAGGCCCTGCCATTTGTGTGACATGATTTTAAAATATTTTGTTATCATGTGATTGTGATGATCCTCAAACATGATGGTTAAGCCTTGATATATTTGCCCTAATTTTATTGCTATGTGAACTGATGCCTTAGGATTTTAGCTTTTATATTTTTCATATTTTTGTAATCCTGCAATTCTTTAGTGTATAACTCTGAACTCCATATAGAGTGCTAGCTACTGCTTTCCCATTTTGGTCAGAAAAAAAAATTCCTCTCTAGGCCTGGGAATCAAGGACACCTCACTGTCCCAGGTCCCAAGAAATGTAAACAGAAGTGAGTTGGTGGGGGAGCCAGCCTGGGGTAAATTACTTCATTACCTCATGCTGTAATTGGAAGGTTATTCTCCAATGTGCAAATGGACCAAACTTACAAAATATGAAAACCTATGACCCATTGTCCATTTTTTGTGTGTAGTCCTGCAGGGGGGCTTCGTCTGCCCGAAATGTACCTGAAGGCCCTTCAATAAATATAACTGCTTTTTATTCCCTTAATTTTCTCTGGCCTCTTTTTTTAGGTAGTCTGATAAGGCACCAGAACCACTTAGAGAAGACAATCAAAGGCCAAAAGCCAGAGAAGCTTCACTGAAACAGCAATAAGAAATACAGTAACTGAAAAAATTAGGAGCCTACAGAACCAGCAATATTCATATCTACCTGAAGATCCCACAGTACATGACTGGCAAGAAAAAGTAATACAGATTATGGATGTGTGGGGTGTGAGATGTGAGCTGGGATGCTCCAGTGCAAGAGGGAGAGGCACTGGAGCCATGGGGCCCTTTCTGTCTCACGCTTTTGGGGCTCAGGGAAAACCTAAGGAGCTCATTACACATCCCAGAACTTACACACTGTGGGTGCAGAGAAAGCTTGGGCACTTCTGCTCTCCGTCAACCTTGCTTTCCTCATTTGTCTTTGAATGCAATAGTCAAGTGAATACCAAAGTTCAGGAGCCCAGTTTCTCATCACAAAGCTATTCTACAGGTCAGGGGGAAAATGTTGGTGGGCTACTGCCCCATGAATGCACTGTTCTCTGTTGGCAAAGAAATGGGACCACATTGGAGCAAGTATAATTTCCTAGGTACGTTTCTGTCAGAAATGTTTGGAAGAAAAGCATCTGCTCACTGGTCTGCCAGAGGACAGCTGTAAGCTGAGGACTCAGCATCCTCACGGTATGAAAGTGTTTCCTCATGTCCAGAGGGAACATCCTGTATTTCAACACGTGAAAGAAGCACAAACAGGGAGGCAGGCTAGTGGTGCCTACCATTTTTTGCAGCAGTACCAAAGGACATCCAACAGCCCTGATACCAATTGCTTGTTGCTGTGTCTCTTTCCTTTGTTTTCTGGAGAAAAGATGTGTGACAGAGGGAGAAACAAGGTACCCACAGCTGTCCCAGCAACTGTAAAATCAGGAAACAGCCCCAGATCTTGGGCTGCCTGCCTGTTGCAGGCTTCAGAGACAAAATGGGAATAGTCATGACACCAGGCTTATCATGAAGCACAAATGCAGTGAGGGAGAAGTATTTTTTGGGTGTGATATATTTTCTTCCTTAACTCCTATTGTGACATCATGGCAGCACAAATATAAAGGCTGATTCCTCTCCCCTTCTCCTAGTTAATTTCCCAAGCTGGGAGAAAGCAGGGGGTTTGAGTCTGGGTGACTTCTAAGTGACCTGCAGCAGTTCTCTCCAGCTCATAGCAACATCCAATTCTGCTTCAAAGATGTGGTCTACAATAAATACTTGAGACAGGGAGTACAAATTCTCTGACTCAGAGTACAGTTTCTTTCAAAGCTGCCTCTGTCCGTAGTCCTTGAAAAAAGCCACAATGTTTCTTCATCAGTTCCATGCTAAGTAAAAAGACCCTTCCCTAATCACACTGCCTGTGGATGTCTGGCAACTGCATTTTAAAACAGCTCCTTTGCGGATGTGTCCTTGTCCCTGGCTAAACCAGATTCTACCATACTCAGGGACTAGCAGTAAACTGCAAAGGTTCAGTCTAGAGTATTTCCTGTCTTTCCAAATAGATTTCTTAGCCATAAATAATGTGGAAAAAAATGTGAAACAAAAGGGCCAAAAATCGCTTTTATACGTTTATATTACAAACATTGTTTCAGGTACTGCTGTTGTGATCTACTTTCAGAGTATAAGTTATCAAGTACAGGAGAAACAGGAAGAGAGACACAGGATCAAACAGATGAAACAAAAATGAACCAAACCTCCCACCTGAGTAATATTGTCACTTTCCCTGTTCAGCAGTGCAGTACTGTGTACATCTGTCTGAACAGAAATGTGGCTGGACTATACAGTCCCTTCTGCGAAAATTATCTAAGACCACTGGCCAGGTGGTCCAGTACCAAGACTGGATCAAACTTTTCATGTGCTTATTCTGGGTTGAGTGTACTAGCAAGTACTTGGAAAATACCTCATTTACCCCTGGAGCAAACATTTCTCAGTCAGTGACCAGTTTTTCATGATGAGGCTGTTTACAGTTTCCATCTTTAGCTGTGTATTTTGGCAGTAAACTAGTGCTACCTTCTGGGCAACACCCAGTTAGCCACTCCACTTTACTATAAACCTGCTGCCCATGGAGAGCTTAAAACGCTAATTCCTTTATTAAGATTTTTGTTCACATCTTTTCACTGTGTGCACTATGAAAGGTGTTCGTGCTCTTAAACAGTACCATCAACTTCATTGCAGTGAATAAGAAGGGTTGTGTGGCCTTTAGAGGAATCACAACATGGGTTTGGTGCAAGTTGTAGCTTTGCAGCTTTGTAACAAACTCTGGGATTAGGCAAGTGGCTTTGCGGGACAAAAGTAAGAGTGAGCACTAGACAAAGTGAAGGTGAATTCCACAGAGTCTAAGGGTCCCCAGGCAATAGTAGTACGTCTCAGTGTCTTATACCAAAGCTATTCCTCCTCCTTTTCATCAGCTGGGCAGGAAAGGCAGAGAAGTTTGCTGCTGGGAGACAATAAGCTCTACAATGCAGGCAAACCAGAAACAGTCATTTCACACACCTTCTATTATCCACAAGTGAATTCTCTAGGTCATATCTGACCTTTCATCTCACTACTTTGATTTCGGACATTATACCCCCTTTATTTCAGGTTGAATAAAGTCTCTGTAAAAGACCCTGAAGAAATGAAATGCAGATAGTTTACTAGTCTCTGAGGCTGTACACCACTAAGTGATGGCCTTTATTATAATAATTTGAGAAAGCACATTTTTCTTATGTACACCAAGCTTTTATGAAAAGACCGGCTGTACAACAAAACTTTAAAAAAAAAACTGTCTAAACAAGAACTGGTTTTTTTGGTTTTTCTTCCAGCCTTAAGGCACCATTTTGTAATGGTGTAACATTACACATAGAGCTGCAAAAAACTAAGTATGTCAGGTCATAGAGTCACATCTTCAAAAGGCAGGAATTAACTAAATTCAGGCTGGTGAATAAATAACTAAATTGGCAGCTGTTTCTGGAAAACAGTGATGAAAAGTCTGAGACCAGGTGCTTTGTTGATGGCAAGCTGCTTGAACGCAGCCTCCCACAGTGATGAGTAACTGCATTAAGCTGAACAGACTCGTCACCCACTCTAACTCCTTCCTATCATAGACCACTCATACGCAGAGTTCAATCTTAGTGATATTTTTTTTATAATACATGAGAAAACACAGCAGTACTGTAATTTGGAGGGTTATATTTTGCAACTTGAAGTATGAATATTATTAATAAAAAGTTCTGGGGTACAAAAGACATTACTAAGGGTTTTGTTATTGCCCTGCTTTTGAGCTAATCAATGCAAAGAGAAAGAATTTAGTAAACTCTCAGGTTCCAGACAGTTTTGTACCACAATCAGTGATAAACATATCATCAAAGATATTGACATGAATATTTGAAAGCAGTGTTAGTGACACAGTGCAGTGTGTTGCTCTTCTGTTTTCTCACTAAGGGTGGGTCCCACATATCTTTTTGGAGTGACATGCAGGACCAGTTCAGCAACACAATGCTATAATATAGAAAACAAAACAGAACCCCCCATTAAAAGGAGGATTGATGTAAATCTTAGGTAGTCAGAAGTCAAAAAATACCCTGAACATAGTTATCTGTGTGTCCTGCTTCACATTGCTATGGGTGTCCACACCAACAAAAAGCACCCCATCCACACTGTAAGTGAAGGCACAAAATTACTTAGGCTTTTTTTCCCCTGGCTGCACCCTCCTTTCAAATCCCATGCACTCCTCCAAGAATGTGGGTGTGGAAGTGTCCCAATGTGTCAAATATATTGTATATTTTTCTGTGCACCAGGTACAATGATCCACAATGAGCCACTTCAACAAATAAGCAGCCCTCCACAGTGTTACCTTTCTCTTATTTTTTCCATTATAGATATTTGTTTTTGTAGATATTCTGAGAATTGTCACTACAATGTAGTAACTCTTGTCACTGTTTAAAATCATAGTATATACCATTGGCTTTGTGGCTCCCAATAAAGAGAAATTTTAATTTTAGCTGAACTTCATGGACTATTAACTGCATTTTTCACGCTGAACAGCACATAAAACATTCTAGTGTAAAAAAGTTGCTAAGTCTCCAGATCTATGCATAGATTTAGGACAAAAGTTTGAAAGAATAATCAGCACCCCATGCTGTTTTCTATTCCCAGAATTGACAGTCATGCCTGGGAAAACCCTTCAGATCTAGTCTGCAATTATGTCTCCTCCCATATTTGTATTTGGTTTGGAAACCAGTGCAGGAGAGGCAGATTAGCCAAAACTAACACTATATTGCAAATGTCAGATTCATACAAACTATCTTCATCCGCAGCTAGGTCAAGAGAACTGTAACATCATCTAATTTGCTCTTTGCACTGCCAAACTATAATGGAAGGCTAATTTCCAGTGAAAAATATACAAAATTGGAGGTTTTTTCAAATAGTAATACTGCTTGATTGTTGTCTTCCACAGAAGAAGCAAGGAAGAACTAGGCAGGATTCCTGACATGCTTCTTGTTTTCATAACTGGGAGAGGCAAATGCATCCAGACATTTCAGACCAGGTTCTTCACAAGTTTTTCGCTAATTTGGTTTTAAAAACTGAGGTTTTTCTCTCTACAGCCCCACTTCATTAGAGGTGATGGGCAATAGGACACTTCAGGTCTGTCTGTAGGGCTGTACAATTTTTCTGCATGGATTACCCAGTAAAATGGGTCCCCTTGTTGCTATCTAGAAGTAGGGGAATGAACAGGAATGAGTTCTCTCTGCAACTCAGTTTTCCAACAGTTGTTTCATCTGTAGGTTTAGAAGGACAGACTTCTACCCTGAGAACATATCTCAAATGACATGGACAGGCTCAGAATCTCAGCATCTAGGCCTCTGAATACAGCAAATCTGCAAATTTATAAGTGGTCCACACAGTGCAGATGTGCAGCTATACTTGTCTGTTCCTTGTCTGTCTACCTCATTCTGTTGAAAAGTTGTCCTTGCCGTATGAAGCTTTAAGAATTTCAAGGGCACTGTGCTAGCAGACTGAGAAGTCTTAATTTCTGGAACTTCAAAATGCTTTTGTGCCAACAGGTCCTTCAGAGAAGATGATGCAGTCTGTTTCCCAACAACCCTTCCTGGAGGAATTCCCCATCGAGACTGTCAGCTGTATATCAGCAAGATGTCCTAGTAGAGAAAAAGGGATGGATACATTAAACCACCACAGAAAGGATCTTTGCACGACCTGTATTGTGAAAGCAAACTCTCTCTTGTTAAAGGACAGTATGTTAGGAGCACTGTTCTTTCCACAAAGCCACACATAACTTCCTCCACTCTTGGTGCAAATCAAACACCTAAGACCCTGTTTGAATAGAGGGCTGAGCATAAAATTTTTTGACAAATTATGTCAGTGCAAACTAATTACTGTGAGAGTAGGCCCCTATTGAGAAGCATAACTACTCTAATAAATGAAAAATGTTTTCAGTTCCTACACTAAATATTCAAAAAAATCTGATAATTGGTTTTTTAATTATGGTGTGTGATTCTCTTACATCTTAACACTGCTCTATTACGAATTGTCCTTTATGAAAAAGATATAAATTCATCATACACAGTCAATGTTTGCATTTTCTGAATAACCTGGCTTTAATTCACAGGGTGTATGTAATCACTGTTAAATAAAAGAAAAAAATAAGTAGTATTTAGACTACTGATAACATCTGAAATCCAGTGCTTACTCAACTTACTGGATTCTAAATCTAGAAGATGACCATTAATTTGATTTTCGTTATCTAGTATTACTTTCTTTCCTGTTGCATTCTCACTTACAGTATTCATTTCACATCATTTGTTTTGTTCCTATATACAGTCTTATCAGCATTCATTATTACTAGATCACCCACCACCCTACAGATCAGCACCTACTCAGTGCAAACTCTCACTTCACAGCAAACCGTTCCTCTGCTTCATTGCATTGGGATGTTATGTGGTCATCATCTCTCCAGTTCAGAAAAAAACAGGTTTTCCTCCCTTCTCTTCTCAATTCTTCCAATGTTGCATCAAGAATTGTACTCTGCATGTTAGCCCCAGATATTCAATCTGCACTTTAAGAAAATCCCCACACAAACAGCCTTGCATGAAACTAGCAGTATTTTCTCCTGCCTCTCTGTCCTGCGTTTCACCCCTTTGCAGAAAGGTGTGGTGTAGCCATCTTCCTAAAATGGGACTTTGAAGATAAATGTCATGGACCAGCCTGCTGTGCCAAGTCTGCCTGGACAAACAGAACAAAAGACAAAAAGGCTGGTTGTGGTCCTCAGCTATGGGTGAGAGCATGACATAATCTGCACTCAGAGAAATCCCACCGGAAGACTCACTCCCAAGGTGTAGCTTAGTTTCATAGCAAAATTCAGTTACCAATTTTGTTGTACTACTCTGTATCAGTAGTAGAAAGTGTTTGTTATTTGTCTTTTCTAGCAGTAGAAGCTATATGAGCCAGCCATGGGTGGTAGCATGCCCTCTGAACAGCAGACAATCCTTCCAATCACAGAGAGTAAACTTCTAGGAAAAAAAATATATATAGGTGAGGGCATTTGATTGACAGCACTATTCAAAAAACCAGTGACATTCCCCCTCATGTACATGCAATAGGAAAAATACTGTCCATGAACTAATTAGAAAGAAAGATTTCTAAGTGACCTTATTTACAGATGTATTTTTTTCTGTGTTGGCAATATAGTTTAGAAATGTTGATGATTTAATCTTATTTAAATGATAATAACATGAATTATAGTGAACGCTCTGTACACAAAAGAAAAATCTATGAGACAAACTTGTTTTGCAAGGTAGGACAGAATCAACATATGATGAAGCAAAACTCTGCTGACTATTACTATTGCAAACTACCTGAAGAACTCTATTTACTTCACTGAAAAAACTTTAAAGATGTAAATTTCTACAGTTTTGGGTTCTGCATGTTTCTACTGAAGAAGGGTTTTTGAATATCTAAGTGATTTGAGTTGATAATTTCAGCAAAAAGAATTGTTATTTAATAAAAAAGAGGGAAAGCTGCAGGGAGTGGCTGAGGTCACTTGTTCTGTTCGGTCTGGAGGAGACTGAGGGGAGACCTCATTGCAGTCCTCCTCTGTTAGGGGAAGAGGAGGGGTAGGCACTGATGTCTTCTCCATGGTGAGAGCGACAGGACCTGTGAGAATGGCCTGAAGTTGTGCCAGGGGAGGTTTAGGTTGAATATCAGGAAAAGGTTCTTCACCCAGAGGGTGGCTGGGCACTAGAACAGGGTCTTCAGGGAAGTGGTCACAGCACCAGCCTGGCAGTGTTCAGGAAGTTTGGACTATGTCCTCAGTCACATGGTGTGATTCTTGGGATATCCTGTGCAGGGCCAGGATTTGGATGATCCTTGTGGATCTCTTCCAGCTCATGACATTCTATGACTCTGTGGAAAAAAAAAATTTCAAATTCAAGGAAAATGCTTAAGGTGCTTGGAGAAAAAAAATTAACCCTATTCTAGGATCATATTAATTACCCTCTCTAAGGTAAACCACTAAGGTGATGCCACATACCAAGGAATCTCCTCTTCATAGCCTAAATCAAAGATAAGAAGAGGATGCGATGAACACTTCAAAACCAAAAAATTAAATTATTTGAATAACCATTTTTACTGTCTTTCTTATCTATTTGGGTCATGCACTTTTTCCTCAGCAGGGTTTTTATGTTTTCTGTCTCATGTGACTTGCAGAAATTTTGTATTTGAGACTGTATTTGCATGTAACTAAGGATTCTCAAGGTGCAAAAGTCATTCCGAGAGGGAAGCAAACACATACATAGACAGACACAAACACATTCACAGGCAAGAATGCAGGATCAGATTAGCCTTCTCCTCTAGGAAACGGAGTAAACAAAAATGTTCTTATTCCACAGAAGCTCTTTTAAATAAAGTAAACACATGAACTTTTATAACCTGATTTGATCAAAAACTAGTCCTCTTGTCATCTGATAAATTTTAAGTAGCCTCCAGCCCCATTCCTAATGAATGGTGACCCATAATAGGTATCCTGTAAACAATGAAGTCACAGAAAACAGAAAATTAATGCTGTGAAAACTCAGTTCCTCTTTGCCCCAACATCACGAAGCAGAGGATTGCTCACATTGGTTTATGTATGCTTTTTTTGTTGTAGGTGGAGGGCTTCAGTTTCCACATCCGTCTGCCTGGTATCGTTCATGAGAACTGATGCAGTAAAAGAAAACTTGCACTCCTTTTTGAGCAAATGAACTGCTCACCATTTAAATGGTATCTGATCAGAAGCAGATAGAAAGAATGAACGGCAACATATGAGGAGCAAAGGGAGAAAAGATGTTCTACTTCCATGATTCCCCTCTTCCCCTAATGCTAATCCTTTGCATTAGCACTGCCTAGTATGCCAGAATAAAGCTGTGTCCTTGCACTGCTCTGGTACTCATAGAAAGTCCCTGTAATCACAAACATTGCATATCTACGCTTTCAAAGTTGCACTTTAAAAAATGAGCTCTGCTAGACAAAACATTACATTCTTATTTAGATTGCCTCAATATCTTTCCTTCCACCTGTCTTCTCACATTGTTATCATCAACAGCAGCAGATCATTGCTGCCACATGCACAATTACCTGATTTATTTTCAAAGACCAACATATACCATAGCAAAAGTCACCTATTTTCAGGTTTTTCTACTGAGAAACCAGGTCATTATCAAAATGTGTTTTTATAGATGAGACCAAATTAGGATTTAAAAAACCACACACAAAAAAAAGCAAACCAAGCAATAAACCAAGCAGCCAACCAAGACCAATACCAAAAACAAAAAAGATGACAAGTTAAAAACAGGACAATAGAAACAAGAGACTGGAAGGTAATGCAACTGCATGCTTAAGAGCAGAGGAGAGTTCACACAAATGGGAGGCAAATTCATTTCCATGATGCTTCTGGTACTGACAATTACTAGAGACAGCATATGAATGTAAATGGACCTCAGCTCTGACCCAGAATCATAATACCTGTTTTTTAACACAACCACTGACAGATGGATGTACGCAAGGATTTATTTCTACCAAGGAATGAAACGACACACAGCAAGACTAATCACTAAACCATGAGCAAGGAGCTGATCACTATAATGGCAAATTTAGAACAAGAAGGAAAACAACATCAGCCCTAATGAATATGGATGGGTGGCCACACCACCTGGGAACTGAGAATTTTTCTCCTACATATGTGACCCCTTACAAAATCTTGGTGAGATGACAGCTGCTGAATAGGGAAGAAACCAATGTGTGCAAGCATCAAGTTTTTGTGCAGGGTAAGAGATAAAAATAATCTGTACCTTTTGAGACAGAAGAGCCATAGCAAATCAGTATATTGAAAGTTCAGCAGAGAAATCTAACCACGGAATCATTGTTATAGATATTAGATAGGTGTTCTTGCTTCAGGGAGGTCAAAAAGAATTTTGCTACATAATGAAAATTTTAAATGTTCTTGCATTTGAAGGCTGGAAGAAAAATATTTATTTAATTTACTCATTCTCCATATAAAAAAAACCTAGCAACCCAGATTTTTAGCTACATCAGAAAAAAAAAATAATAAAACAGCAGTATAGGTCCTAGAAGTACAAGTAATTTCTGAGTTCAGCTGAGAGAAGACGACTCTGAACCAAGCAGAGGTGTATACAAATTTGTTCAGAGACATCAGGCATAAAATTTTAGCAGAAAGCAGTAACTGGCCCTCCCATGCCCTCCAAAACAGAGCATGGAGATTGGCATGTGATCTGCTAAATCTCTGTCATGACAAATGATCTGTGTACATTAGGACGTCCTCCCTTGGTTCAAGATCAGAATTCTCATTGAAGGCAGAATAATTGGCCACAACAGATTTCTCTTTCTATGCTGTTATAACTTTCAATAAATAAATGGATAGTGATGGTGTTTGCATATAATGGTGCACTTGGCATTACTGGAGATTTTTCACCAGCACATTCAACAGAAATGCCTATAGCGTGACAACCATAACTAGAAAAGGGAAATGGATTAAATTCCTCAAAGTCTCTTCTATCCCTATTTTATCTTGTTCTGTGAACTTCATGAAACCATTTAACTCTGTGGTTGTAACCCTGTAGTTGTAGTTGTATTTTTCATGCTCTACTGCTCTGACAATAACAAATACATTCTAATATTAACTTAATTAGACAAATTTGTTCCAAGTTGCATTCTGTTTTCACCACACTGGAGTAAATTAGGAGAATTCTAGGCTTTGAGAGTGCAGGGAATTTGGAATGTGCCACATAAACGACCAACACAGTTTGCTATATCAGTATTTACTATTATTCAGTGAGCATGAGCTAGAGTTTCTGGTTTCAGATGCATGGTCACAATCCTCAGGACAATTGGATTATAGCAAGGAGCACATTGTGACTGCAGCAAAGTATGCTTTTGAACTTTTACTCTGTTTCTGTATGCAGTAAAAGGGCTGATGCTGTAAAACAAACATTTGTTCTGAACATTATAAAGTTCATTATAAATTAGGTTCTGTCAAGAATTGATATGAAAATTTCAAGTAGCTAGTTCTTTGCATAGTGAAATTATAAAAGTGTGATTCAGAAACTACAGGTACTTGTATTCTTCAGTAGATTTGTAGAGATATGTATTTCTGATCAGCCCTGTATCCCAGACACTTATGGTTCTTAAGGCTGCCTCCATAGCCAGTAATGTCTGCTTTGACTCTGTCAGGTTCTGTCCTGCAGAGTACAGCTGCCACTGAGCTGGGGAGGCATTGCTCCGGCCTGTGACCAAGCAGCAGACCAAGCTGCTCTGCAGGAGACACGGGTCATCCAGAGATGCCCTTGGCACATGCAAGTGATGGTAAGTGTCAGGACTCTGCACTCCGATTCCCTTCACACAATGCATCAAAATAACGACATTCAGGCTAATGTCATATTGACTTGAAATAAGATCATTTCCTACTTTTTAAATTTACAATATCTTGATCAATAGTTTTGGGCACAAAATTAGCACTTACAAACACTTTCTCTCACCTTGTAGAAAATATAATGATAATTAAGGCATTCTAGAGAAAAACACCCAGATAACTCTATTTCCAAATTCAAGTGTGTTTTCATTTACAGAGGCCTATTGAACGTTGACTTCAGACAAAATCAACAAAACAACCTTTAAAAAAAAACACTTCAAAATTACTGTAGCTGTGAGTTTTTCTTTGGCTTTAAAAGCAAAAAATGAGAAGAATAGGCAAACAAACCAAACAAATTTTCAAGGAATGGAACTATCTGAGTGTGCTGCAACTAAATGGTCCTAAGTTGTCTGATACTGGTCTGAAAAGCAGAGACAGAAATTGGGATAGTTCTGTTTTTCTTAAGAACGAGAAGCACATTACTATAAAAAAAATCTGTGACACAGAATCACAAACTGGTTAGGGTTGTATGCAGCATTAAATATCATCTAGTTCCATCCCTGCCATGGTCAGAGGCATCACTCAGTAGACCAGGCTGCTTAGAGACCCATCCAGGCTCCCTTCAACACTTTCAGGGACTGGGCATTCACAGCTATCCTGAGCAACCTCACCACACTCACAGTTAAGAATTTCTTCTAATATCTAATCTAAACCTTCTCTCTATCATTTTAATGCTATCAGCCCTTGTCCTATCACTACATGCCCTTGTCAAAAGCTTCTTTTCAGATTTACATAGACCCCCTTTATATACTGGAAGGCTCCCTGGAAACTTCTCTGCTCCAGCCTGAACAGTCACAACTCTTTAATCCTGTCTTCACAAGAGGGGAGGTGCTCTGATCATCTTTGTGGCCCTCCCCTGGACCTGCTCCAAAAGGTTGGTGTCTTCTTATGTTGGGTCCCCAGAGCTGGATACAGTACTACAGGTGGGACTCCAACACTAGCTTGAGCAGGGAGATTGGACCAGATGACCTCCTGTGGCACCTTCCAACCTGACCCATTCTGTGATTCTGTAACATATTGTGGCACCCAAAACTGCCCCCAGCACTCGAGGTGAGGCCGCCCCACTGCAGAGCAGAGGAGGACAATCCCCTCCCTTGCCTGGCTGGTGATGCTGTGCCTGATGCCTCCCAGGTCACACTTGTCCCTCCTGGCTGCCAGGGCCCTGCTGACTCATGTTCAACTTGCCACAGACCAGGATCCCCAGGTCCCTTTCTGTGGCACTGCTTTCCAGCAACTCATTACCCAGTCTGTCTGCACCTCCCTTCTCAAGTGCAGAATCCAGCACTTGCTCTTGTTATACTTCATTCAGTTGGTGATTACCTGGCCCTTTATTTGTCAAGATTCTGCCTCCCCCCGCCCCATCTTTAAGGGAGTCAACAGCTCCTCCTGTGAACTTGCTTAGTATCCCTTCTCATGGTGTGCCCAAGTCATTTATGAAGATGTTGAAGAGCACAGAGCCTAAGATGGAGCCCTGTGGAACTCCACTAGTGACAGGTCACCAGCCTGATGCCACCCCATTCACTGTAACCCTTTGTGCAGCCCATCAGCCAGCTGATTACCCATTACATGATGTGTTTATCCAGTTGTGTGCTGAACATTTTGTCCACAAGAATACTGTGAGAGACAACATTAAAATCTCTACTGAAATCCAAAAAGATTATGTTAACTGGCTTCCCTTTTTCTACTAGGTGAGTAACATTGTTGTAAAAGGAAATTAGGCTTTTTAAACAGAATGTTCTCCTCATTAATCAATGCTGACTATGACCAATCACTGCATTGTCTTTCAGGTTTTTTTCAACAAATCACAGAATTATATTCTCTAATATTTTGCCAAAATAAACACCTTTCCTCCTTGCTTTGTCTTCACTATGTTCAAGCAACACCAAAGGACACTGAGCACTGAGTCACTTGGTCAGTTTTGTTAACAACTTGATCTAAGCACAGGATGTATTTCCTTCTGCTCAACGTACACACCTCAGGAGTCTAAACATATTAAGCAAATATTTTTGCACACTCTTCTGCACTGAGGAAGGCTAAGTTTATAGTTATCTAGATTTTTTTTCATTATTTTGATCTGTAATTTAGAACTTCTAAAATAATTAACATTTAACAGGAGATGTAAATATTTGCAACATAGTTTCTTTCCATATAGATAACCAACTCAACAAAATTAATTAGGAATTAAAGAGCCCTTGCTGGTCTTGTATTCATCATGATGGAATTTTATTTAAATATCAAAATAATCTGCACAGGATTTCTGAACTGGTTTTCCTGGAATGTCAGCTAAAATAACCTGATACATGATACATTAAAGAAGCAGCAAAGATGAAGATAATTATATCTGTGGAAAACAGGAGCAATCGGTAGAAAACTCCCTTTCCAAGACTTGTGGTTTCCATACTGAAAATACTTTCAGTCTATGAATTCAATTTCTTCTCAGAACACCTGACCCAGCAACAGGCAGGAGCATATATTAGTCACTCCTCAGTTGAGCACAGCTTCCCCTTGTTTCTTTTTTCATTCTCCTGAAGCAGAGACATTTAAAATGCAGAGAACCATCTAGTAGTCCTCATTAATCTGATGTGATAACAGAAAGCCCAAGATGCAATACAGAAAAGACAAAGAATATGTAGACAAAGAATATGCAGACAAAGGATATGTACTCAGGTCTGGTATTCCACAGGAAAGATAAGATGACTTGGCTGTGAAATATTTGCCTTTACTGCTGTTTTTTCTTCAACATCTTATTGAAGAGATCATATTTACAAGAAAATATTGAAACCCCTTCCCACTCCAAAATTATCATTCACCGGGTTAAGAGGATCAGAAAATCCAGCTAGGGCACTTCCCCCAACACACAAACTAAATTCAGACAAAGAAGCATGTTGTAAAGTGATATGTTCATCTAAATGTTGCAGTGCAGAATAAGCCTGCCCACCCCTCTGAGACATTAGAGATGTCAGATAACAGCCAAACATCCATGAGACCATACTAACCATTTTTCTACAGTAAAAGAGCCACAGTTCTGCCTTGACCATATGGAATCCACTCAAAGGCAGCTAAGGGATGCAGAGAGGAAACTGTATGCTCCATTACTTCCACACAACAGACCTACCTGTGGCTTAGGAACAAATGGACTGAAATTTACCATGTACTAACCTTTTCTTCTGCTTTCCAGTCCATGGAATTTTGATCAGTGTCTATGAATATAAGAAAGGTGTATCTCAAAAAATGCCTTTATAGTTGCAAAAGCAATAATAATTTATGTCAGCCTGAGCCAAAGGCAGCCATGCACACCACCCTCTGGTACAGTGTTTTCTTACAAGATTAAGAGTACTTGGCATGCAGAACTGAGCAGAGAGCACAGCAGTGCCAGGGGAAAAAGGTGAATGTACATCCTCTAACCTTCAGAAAACACCTTAGTAAAGTCCAGTATATCTGGCTTGAGCCTTTTTTAAGCAAGTTTGTTCCAATATTATTTTCTGTCAAATCATCAGCTCTTTTAAATGGCTCTCATCAGCTACTCCTTGTACTTAAAGCATTTTACAGCTAAATTAATGAGTTCATTCTTGCTACAAGCTTATTCCATAATATATATTTTTTAAGTGCTGTGAAGATATTAAGATAAATAACAGTGGTTAAAACTGTATTCTGGGGGCTTGTACACTTGCTAAATTAGCATATCTTTTTCCATTTGGATGGCCTGTCAAGCTTTTCTAGTTTTACTTAATCATCCAAGCTGAAACTGTGTATGCCAGCTGCCTATCAAGGACCGATAATTTCTCTTAATTTTATTGACAAAATTTTATTGGAAGTGTTCCATTGTTTATATGACTAGGCCCAGGGAATATATTCCTTTACTGAAGTTAAAAATTTGAGCAATGCATCCATGAGAAATTTTACAGTCCTCCTTAATCTGGGTAGAAAATTAACATGTTGTGGGTCTAAGGGCATCAGAAGAGGGGACAAATCACAAAAACAACTCTCAGTCTGTTTCCCAGTTCTGATGACACACAGTGGTGATGCAAGAGTTTCTCACATCTTCACATCTACTGCTGAAGAGCTTAACCAAGCTGTAGGCACAGATTAGACCAGTACTCCAGTAGGAAAAGTAACCTTCCCTGCTCCAGTCTGTCTCAGTTGGTTCCACTTCCACTCTGAGAGACAGGTAATGCTCTCTTCTATAGTATGTAGAAGATGGCCAACAAAACCACAGGAAGTAAATACATCCGATAAATTAAAGCCTTTATTAACACACACCAATATTTCCATGATACTCTTTCTGCTTTTTAATCATAATTGCAAATTCAGAAAAAGCAAAAGGAGGCTGTTGGTTTGGAACAGGCCCATGCTTGCAATGCATATCTGAATGTTTGACTGAAAGTGCAGAAATAGCATCACATAATTCCCTGTGCCTCTTTGGATCTGCTTTTTTCTGTGAAATCAGTGCTCTATTATTGTGTAAGAAAACACCATGTGTCATTGTAATTAAAAGCTATGTGCCAATATATACGTGGAAAAGCAAGGAATCCAAGTCAAGTGAAAACTAATCCTGGAAGCCACTGGCCTTTTAAATTTGATTAATCCACTCTAATAAAACTCTTGTCAGGTTACATGGCATAACTATAATTGACAATTTTGGAAGTACACTATTTATTACCATTTGAAGATACAGATAACATAAACTAACTGAATCTGTAGAAATTGTGACTTTCCTTGTTAGTAATAAGCGCACAATTTTTTTTCATTATCCCACTTAAACACATAATAAGCAATAAAATAATACATAATAAGCAATAAAAAAGTATCCTTTATCCTAGATCCACCCTTCCATGTACTTTGAAACACAGTGGTCTTTCAATTGTCGTTCCTTTGCCTTATATACTCAGAGTCTGAATACATCCCTGGATAAGCTTGCTGTGTTACATCTTGTTTGTGAGGTATCCACTCTATGATACCAGCGGTTTAATGGTGTCCTATGAGAGGGTTTGGATTCATGGATTTCTATCTGCATCCTAATTACTTGTTAAACACTGCTTACAAATATAACATTGCACATAACCATAGCACAGGGATTCCTTACTAGATCACAGCATTCAGGAAAAAAAAAAAAAAGAGGTTAATTGTAATTTACTCCCAGTTAATTAAGAGTTCATATATTTTGGTTCCTTCAGTTGCATGTGCCCAAAAATATTTTTATTGTTTCCTTCCTATATCTTTGTTTTAAAATACCTCATTCTTTTGCTTTATGCAGTTACACTTTGCTGTCACTCTTCACTGAATAAAAAAAAACATCTGGATGGACAGGCCCAGAGAGTGGAGGTGAACTGAAGTTAAATCCTAGTGATGTGCAGTGGGATTCTCCGGGGCTCAGTACTGAGGCCAATTCTGTTTAATTTCTTTGTTGACAGCCTGGACAAGGACATCGAGTGCTACCTCAGGCAATTTGCAAGCAAATTGGGCCAGAGTGCTGATCTGCTGGAGGGCAGGAAGGCTCTGCAGAGGGATCTGGACAGGCTGGACCATGGGCTGAGGCCAGTGGTGTGAGGTTCAACAAGGCCCAGTGCTGGGTCCTGCCCTTGGGTCCTGCCCCAGGCAGTGCCACAGGCTGGGGCAGAGTGGCTACAAAGCTGCCCACAGGAAAAGGAGGGGGTGCAGCTGACAGCAGCTCAGAACATTGCTGCTGTCCTGAGCAGTGCCCAGGTGGCCAAGAAGGCCAATGACAATCTGCCTTTTCAATGAACAGTTCCTTTTCTCCACAGCAAGCATTTGATACAGTCAGAAAATGACATCTACTATTAAGAGGATGCATGAGGAAAACTCTCAAAAGCTTCTTTAGTGATTGCTCCTTTCCCTTTCCTTTCCCACCATCTGCACCAAATAATGTTGTCCAGTTGCTATAAAATCTGTCACTGTTATTCTGTATTATATGTCCAAGAGAAAACATAATACACTTTGATTAAAGAAAATTCTGTTAATCATAACCTACCTTTGATTACACCTCTTTCACCCTTGTTTGGAGTGTTGTTGACTTCTCTAAGTAATGAACAGCAAGTCTTCTATTTTTTTTTTTAAACAAATAAAACCATTCAGTAAAAGTATACTCAGGAGCTCATAATACCTTTTCTTCTTGTCTACTAACATCTCAAAAAATGGACACATTAATATAAAAATGTAGATGTGGAGTCTTTTCACAGAATCACACAATCAACTAGGTTGGAAAAGACCTTTTGAGATCAAGTCCTGCCTATGACTTAACACCTCCTCATCAACTAAACCACAGCACTGAGTGCCACATCCAGTCTTTATAGTCTTTATAGTCTTTTTAGTCTTTTGACAAAACCATGAGATGGAATTGGTGAGTAAGCTGAAAAAAGCCAACAACAAAGTCCTTTTCACTGCTTTTCTAAGGTTGCTATTGCATGCACATAAAATTTTCCTTTTTTTAGGAACATCATCTAGAATTCCATGGAAGTCTGAAGCACAGTAACTGCCCACCTGCTCACAACGTACACCTTACCCTGTGCATATTGATCGTGGCCTCTGGGCACACCTTCAGGATCACCCTTCCCTAACAGAGTTTCAAGAAAAAATTCAGGACAGCATAGGATAATTTGCACTTGCCTGGAATATAGCCAGCCTAGACTGAACCTGATGTTTATGCACTGTGTGGAGGAATGTGGGGAGGAAAATCTGAATGACACAGAGGGGTTTTTTTCCTCTTAGGTATGGACTGTGTATTTCTACAAATATATCTATTTCTGAAACCTGGGAACATTCCCATACATAGAAAATATGGAAGAATGTTTCTTATCGATGGTATATAGATTGTGCAATGAGTTCATTTGAAATACATAGAGATTACAGACAAAGTAATGATTTCACAGTTAATGTCAGCCTGATTGCCAAGGTTATGTAAGAAGGTTGACAGTTCACATAGCTGACAAGAATAAGATGACTGACTCATTAGTCACAACATAATTTCCTCTCACTTGTCCTCCTTTTTCAAGTCTGGAGCACGTACAAACGACCTCAGATCTTCTACCAAAATCAGATGCCATTTTCAAGTACTTGTAACTGAACGCACAGATAATTAATTCTCTCTATTTCCAAAACAATGTGGATCAGAAATGAATAAAAAGGGGCAAGAAAGCACCATTCTGTGAAAATAAACTGCCCCGTAATTCAATTTCTCTGCAATGTTCCTACCTTGCCAAATGCAAGGTACCTAATATCATCTTAAATAAATTTAGACATGGCTTATAATATAGATGAATATTCAAGATCTTTCTCATGTCTCCCTGAATAAACAATTTTGCACTGTGCTTAAATTGAAGGCTTTCTAGACCTTTGAAAAGTTTTGTCTTTCTCACGCACAAAAGGAGAGCAGAATAATAGCAATAGTAGAGCATAATCCAGCTTGCTGAAGTCAGAGACTTCAAAGTGTCCTTGACATAATTAAGGGTAGGACTACCTTGTCTCTAAGACATTTGGATGAAAATATCTCCTTTTAAAGATGAATGCCTCAGCAATTAATTCTTAGAGCAGCATTAGTATTACGACTGCTTGTGTAAGCTCTGTTGCAATGCAGCAAGGTGAAACGAGTGATGATAAAAGGAAATGCTTGATGATAAAAGGACACTTCCACTGAGCACAGAGAGAGTATGACAGACAAATACATCACACTTAGCCTGCAGATCCAAGTGCACAAAGCAAAGCGTGCTGGAAAACTACCACACATGCAAATAAAAGCAACAAATGAAAGCACCATGGATAGGCATGGGTAGATGAAATTAGAAAAATACAGTATTAAAGATGATCCTCACTGCTTTCAGAAATGGTTCGAGACATGATTATCAGGCTAACATTTCCAAAGTGTGATGTGTACTCCAGTATTCTGGAGATACTGAAGCTGAGTTTTCAAAGCACTGAAGATGAGGAAGTCAAAAGCAAACATAGCATGACAAAAACCAAATCAATCTACTTACTGCTGAGAGCACAAAACCTAAGCAATTTTGAACAATTTCCAGTTGGGTGCCTATTACTACTTACAATGCCAAGAAACTAAATTATTAGAGTCCCATTCAGCAATAAGGAGTCTGTTAAACAATACAGAGTAAGCAATCAGAAGAAGTCACCTTATTTTGACATGACAGGTCCTGTCATGTAAAAAAGATGATACAAATCTCATGCTTGCACAAAAACATTGAAATTATTTTACTAGTTATTGTGATCATTTTTATTCAGTGAAATAAATTATACAAGCAAAGTGATTTTAGGGAAATAGCAAGAAATAAATTAGCATAGAAAAACCTAACTATTTAAGGACTATTCTTGCTATTATTATAGTGATTTTTTTTTTGTCCAGACTTAAATTTGAACCAAAAAAGTGGCCTAATATACACATACATAATTATGTTAATTATATTAATGGTATCATATCATATTATATTATATTTTGTAGAATTCTGGAAAACTCCAAACAACAGACTTGCAGCAACAAACTTGCAGCTAAAGTGACATACAATGGTAATTGGAAAAACTCTTCAAACTATGAAATGCAAACCACATTGCCAAAAAATGACTTCTACAGGAAAATTTTTGTGTTGGTGAGGTTGGGTTTTTTTCAAACTGAGAAAAATACAGGCAAAAAAAAAAAAAAGAAAAATAAACTAAACTAAAAGAAAATAAAAGATAAAAGAAAAAATAAGAAATAAGAAAAGTGTGACTGTTTACTCCATTCAGTAAATGTTACATTACAAAAAGAGTAATTGCAAACTGCTCAGTTAGGGTAATTTCACTATATAGATGTTCAGATGATAGGTTTCTCCTCAAGCCAGGTCTTATGAGCTCTCAGAGACCTTATCACACCTGAGATAGCCCAGCTACTCCGAGTAGAATAAAAATAGCAGGATGGCTTCCGAGGCAGTGCTGAAAACAGAAGAAGGTTTAATAAAATACAAAATAACAAAGCTCTCACAGAGAAAAACCGAGCCAGGGGCAAGAAGTTCTTGCTCCTGCTAAAGCACGCCATGAAAAGCAATTATTTCCTTTGTTCTATTCTTTTTCTAGTGAATTACCTAAGTGGGACCTCTTGGCCTCTGTCCAATTGGACAGCCCCAGCTCTGAGGTGAAGTCCAAAAGGTCCTATGAGGTGTCTTTGTACCAAATTGGGAGAGAAACTTGTGGGCTTTTTGCCTTTTTTAGACAAAGAATAATTTAGTCACTCCATCAACAGGGGGAAACAGATTTCCTAGGAAACAGTGTTGGGCCTGGTCCTGTTTACTATCTTTATTGGTGATCTGGATGAGAGGCTTGAGTCTACCATTAGCAAATTCATGGATGACACCAAGCTGGGTGGGAGTGCTGATCTGCTGGAGGGCAGGAAGGCTCTGCAGAGGGATCTGGACAGGCTGGATCATGGGCTGAGGCCAGTGGTGTGAGGTTCAACAAGGCCCAGTGCTGGGTCCTGCTCTTGGGTCACAACAACCCCAGGCAGTGCCACAGGCTGGGACAGAGTGGCTGCAAAGCTGCCCACAGGAAAAGGACCTGGGGGTGCTGGTGACAGCAGC
Source organism: Leptocoma aspasia (assembly GCA_013399835.1). Taxonomy (NCBI): domain Eukaryota; kingdom Metazoa; phylum Chordata; class Aves; order Passeriformes; family Nectariniidae; genus Leptocoma; species Leptocoma aspasia. The sequence goes on from VXAX01000384.1 coordinate 185,236, forward strand.
TGAACATGAGCCAGGGTGTGCCCAGGTGGCCAAGAAGGCCAATGACATCCTGGCCTGTACCAGCAATAGTGTGGCCAGCAGGAGCAGAGCAGGAATTTTTTCTTCTGTATTTGGCACTGATGAGGCCACACCTTGAATCCCATGTTCAGTTCTGGGCCCCTCAATTCAGGAAGGGCATTGAGGTGGCGGAACAAGTCAAGAGAAGGGCAGTGAAGTTGGTGAGAAGTCTGGAATGCTTGTCCTGCAATGAGTGCCTGAGGGAGCTGAGATCATTTAGCCTGGAGAGGAGGAGGATCGGGGGTGACTTTATTACTCTCTACAACCCCCTGAAAGGAGGTTGTAGCCAGGTGGGAGGCAGCCTTTTCTCCCAGGCAGCTATACATATTAGAAGAGGACATAGTCTTAAGTTTCTCAAAGGAAGGTTTAGGTTGGACATTAGGAGGCATTTCTTCACACAAAGGGTGATAGCCATTGGAATGGGCTACCGAGGGACATGATGGTTTCACTGTCCCTGAAGATGATTAAGGAAAGAAATGTGACATAGTCTGGTTGACAAGCTGATGTTCAGTCATAGGCTGGACTGGATGATCTCAAAGGTCTTTTCCTAATTAGCTGATTCTATGATCCTATATTTCTTAGCACACATACTCAGAAATCCCATGTTCTGAGATTTTGTGCTTTGATCTCTCCAGGCTGAATTCTTTGCTGTTTCCTGCAACTCACGAAGACATGTAATCCCATTAGATCTGAAAACTGAGTGACCAACCTACCCCTGGAAATAATTTTACTGGGCAAATATCTCCCTGTATGTATCTTCTTACCTTCCTGTAAAGGCAATGTAACAAACCAGTAGAAAGGATTATCAGCCCCAAGTTAGCCACATACTCTTTCACCTCTAAGGAAGAAATTTTCAGATGGTTATTTTCAACATACAGACTCTACAAAAAAAAAAACCTTATGTTATTCACTGGCTTGGAATCATGTCACAGTGAAGTTAACTACTGTTGACTTTTACATTCACAAAATTTGAGAATAGGAAGATTAGCACTACAACAGACTCTATCCCTGCTATTAAATTTTTCAATGTAGAATGTACTTTAGTTTTCAAGAAAGCATGTGGTCGCGATCTGAAAAGTAACAGAATTTAAATGTAATCAGGATTTCTTTGGACACAGATGACACAAATGGGATACCCCACAGACATATTAGATGAAAAGAAGTACCTCACTATCAGCTGACATTGTGAAGATTATACAACATGATTTCTGTGTTGTGACTCCTGCTTTGACAAAGAACGTGTTTGACTCCTTCCTGCTGGTTGATTGCATGAGAACCTCCGTGTTCATATCTTTGTATGGTCTCCAGATAGGGAGAACCTGGGGAGCTAGAGACATCTCTGGAAATTCTAAAGTGAACCTACAACTGAATCTACTAACTTGAAATACAATATTTTGCTACACGTTTGCCCCAGGTCCTCTCTGTTCCTTATCAGGTGAAAAGAGGACACAAGTAAGGGGACGAATATCCACACACACACTGATCTATCTGAATTTATTACAGACTGCTTCTTGAATACTTTCTGCTGCTGCCATGGGAGAGAGCTGCCTTCTGCTGGCTTCTGATACTGACCAGCAGTGTGGGGTCATTTTCACGCAGTTCTTTTGCTAGCACAGGACAAAATAACCTGCTCACTTGTTAAAATACTTTTATATTTCATCAGTCAAAAAACCTTACCATGCAAATCTTCTGTACTGCAGTTAAGTCCTGATGCATGGAGGGACTTTATGTCCTTTTGGATGATAAAAAGTTTCCACTGCTACTTCTCAGAAGATTTTGCCTCTCCAAAGGCTATTTTCAGAAAGATTTGTTTGTTCTTACAGGACGTTTCTATCAGAACAGTGAAATTATGCTTAAACTGCCCTGCAGAAACTTAATTATAAAACTTGCTTGAAGCATAGGTTGAAGTCCTGCTTACTGCGGGTGACCACAAGTCTCTGTCAGGCTGGAAAAGGCAGCTGCTTCAAGCCCAGCAGCATTTCCATGACAACATTGTGTTAAAAATACCTCATTTTAAAACCTAAAAAAAAATTATAAGGTGAGTTCTTATGGTTTTAATTTTATTACCTACTATGCAGTTTACTGATCTCCAGCTAAACTATTTCTAAGAAGCTAATTACCAGGAAGACTGAAGCAAAGCCTCTAGCCTTCTACTTTGGCTACTGCAATTAAAAAACTAGAAATGCTTACCTCCTCTACAGTACTGTTCCCTTACCAGTGTTAGATACACCCCTGGTGCTAAGTAAGCATGATCATCCCAAGGCCTAAGAACTCTGTCCTGGGTACAAGGACAAGGGGATGGATGGAGCTTTCAGTGCTGTCTATTCCGTACCATGCACGTCACGCCTGGAGAGATGTGGCCTCAACAGGAAAAACGCTACAGGCAGAAACAGAAGTGGCACCATCTTTAGCTAGGGCACATAGAAGAGTGTGTGCCAGACTGGAGTCAGGACTGCACTGCCAGTGGGCACCAGGATAGAGCTGGCATCACAACTGTCCTAGCCATCCGAGGCACCACAGTGGTGCTGCTGGCTGCCACTCTGCTGCTGGCACCACTGTTGCAGAGATAGAGCCCCTGGACCCACACCACTGCTGCCGGTGTGGCAGCGGAGAGAGAGAAAGAGCCTGCCCCGGTACTGCTGCCACCATCAGAGTGAGCATCTCTGCACCACAGCTCCTTATTTGGAACAAGTAGTTTTCCAGGTTTTGTTTTGTCCCTGTTTTCCATTGTTTCAGGGCTGGGGTGGAGGAGGTTGAGCCTCAGGAGCCTCTCTGATATGTTGCCGATGTTTTGCTGGGTGCCATGTGGCGATGGTCTCTATCTTGCCTGTGCTTAGAGATCGCGCTGGTTGCTGCCCAGGCGGATGTTCAATGAATACCCTTTTGTGGGTAAAACTCTCTCCTCTCTCTCCCTCTTGTACACTCTTTCTTACTAATATTGTTGTGATTATTGCAATTTTTTTCAGTAAATTGTGATTCCAATTTATAATCTCTCCTACTTTCCCCCATTATCAGAAGGGGCAGGGGGAAAAGGGGGCAGCTGCAATGGGTTTCGTTTTTCACCTGGGTTTTAAACCAGCACAAATTGAAGCACTGAAGGGCATAAATAGGAGTAAATCTGTCAAAAGTTAGAAAAGAAGACACTAAGAATGACAGTAAGTGCTGTGTCTCCTATGAACTACTATCAACATCCCTCACATGATGTATTGAAATAATGGTCATATTACTGTTCAAAGTGCTTGCATAATTTGCGCTAAAATATTGTCTCTTGTATACTAACAGCTGTGTATGAGATTTACTTACCACAGTGGCTGAGCATTCACCTGGCTTCTCTGTACTACATTGCTTTCATTTCCCCTCCTTGTTCCTAGCAGGCTCTTTCTGCAGTTAATGCACTGAGACAGATGCTTGGCTGTCTAAGGCTTTTGTACAACCATGAGAATTTGGCCTGTTACTTCCAGTGCAGTTTGAACCAAAGCCCAAAGGCCAAGTTTCAAGTCTCAAAATAATATTGCCTCCAAATCATGGGCATTTTCTAACACCAGCTTTTTTCTTGCAGCTAAAAATTTTGCCATACATTTCATTGTGGTTCAGGGATGGCTGAAATTTGTCAGCCGGCACTTCATCTATATTTGTGGAAATATGGTAACCTATGGTGTTCACCTTGTTCATCCTGGGTGAATATACCCTTTGATAGCTTTCCTTCCCCAGCTCTTGCAGAAATTCTGTCTCTCTCAAAAGAAGTTTTAAAGCATGGAGAAAGGATATACAGAATGAAAGCTCTAAGGGTCAGGTGGATTTTGATATAAACCTGATGAGATACAGCTGCAGATCCTGAGGAAATTGATGGAAGAAGTGGCTAAGATATCCATCATACTTGAGAGGTTGTTGCAATCCACTGATGGGTAAAGCAAAAATATCATCCCCATTTTTAAAAAGGGAAATAAGGAAGACCCAGGGAACTATAGGCCCATCAGTCTGATCTCAGTGCCTGGCAAGGTCATGTAGCATATCCTTCTGGAATGGAGGTACAGGGAGGTGATTGGTGACAGCCAGCATGGCTTCACTAAGGGCAAATTTTGCCTGACATCTTTGGAGGCCTTCTATGAAGGATTATAGGATTGGTGGATGAGGGAGGAACAACTGACATCATTTACCTGAACCTGTGCAAAGCATTTGACACTGCCCCACACGACATCCTTGTGTCTAGACTGGAGAGACACAAATTTGGTGGGCGGAACCTAGGTGGATAAGGAATTGGCTGGATGGTAGCCCTCAGAGAGTTGTGGGAATGCCTTGATGTCCAAGTGGAGACCTGTGATGAGTGGCATTCCTCAGGGGACCAGTGCTATATAGTATCTATGTCAGTGACACGGACAGTGGAAGCACCCTTAGCAAGTTTGCTGACTACACCAGTCTGTGGGCAGCCAATGCACTGGAGAGCAGGGATGTCATCTGGAGAGACCTGGACAGGCTGGAGAGATAGGCCTGTGCAAAACTCTGGAAGTTCAACAAGGTCAGATACAAGGGCCTATGTCTGTGTTGGGTCATCTCAAACATGGATACGGGCTGAGTAATAAATGGATGGAGAGCTGCCCTGAGGGCAAGGGCTGTTGTTTGATAAGAAGCTTGAAATGACCTAGCAAAGTGAACTTGCAGCCCAGAAAGCCAACCATGTCCCAAGCTACATCACAAGAAGTGTAACCAGCAGGTTGGGGGAGGTAATTCTGCCCCTCTATTCCTCTCTTGTGAGACCCAGCCTGTAGTCCTGGATCCAGCTCTGGAGTCCCCAACATAAGAAGGACATTGACCTGTTGGAGTGAGTGGCCACAATGGTGACCAGAGCGCTGGAGCACCTTTTTTATGAAGACATGCTGAGACAGTTTGAGTTTTCCAGCCTGGAAAAGATCAAGGAAGACCTTCTAGCAGCCTTACAGCATCTAAAAGGGATCTACAAAAAAGCCAGAGAACTTTTCACAAGGGCATGTGGTGAGAGGAGAAGGGCGAATGGTTGCAGAGACTAGATTTAGAATCATAGAATGGTTTTGCTTGGCAGGAAGCTTAAAGATCATCTAATTCTAATTCCCCTGCCATGGACAGGGAAATCTTCCAGCGGATCAGGTCACTCAGAACTCCATCCAGCCTGCCCTTGAACACCTCAAGGGATGGGGCATCAACTGTTTCCCTAGACAACCTGTTCCAGTGTCTTCCCACCCTCACAGTAAAGAAGCCTAATGTCTAATATAAACCTACTCTCTTGAAATGTTAAGCCATTCTCCCTTGTCCTGTCACTACATGCTCTTGTAAACTGTCTGTCTTCATCTTTCTTGTAGGCTCCCTTCAAGTNGAGGAGAAGGGCGAATGGTTGCAGAGACTAGATTTAGAATCATAGAATGGTTTTGCTTGGCAGGAAGCTTAAAGATCATCTAATTCTAATTCCTCTGCCATGGACAGGGAAATCTTCCAGCGGATCAGGTCACTCAGAACTCCATCCAGCCTGCCCTTGAACACCTCAAGGGATGGGGCATCAACTGTTTCCCTAGACAACCTGTTCCAGTGTCTTCCCACCCTCACAGTAAAGAAGCCTAATGTCTAATATAAACCTACTCTCTTGAAATGTTAAGCCATTCTCCCTTGTCCTGTCACTACATGCTCTTGTAAACTGTCTGTCTTCATCTTTCTTGTAGGCTCCCTTCAAGTACTAGAAAGAAGACTAGGTATCAGATATAATGAGATTTTAAAATATTTTAAAAGATGAGTTCTTTCCTCAAACCATTTACAGTGCATTACCATTTTATTGTTCTACTTTTTTTTCACATTCTTTTGGAGTAGAATCCTAGTTTACAATTGGATTTTTTATTCTAATGTGTGCAGGCAACTAAAAAAGCTGAGGCTTAGACACAGACCATGAGAAAGCTCCAAATCTTGTGATAAAACTCCTCGGAACAAATTGGGAATACAATAATTGTTTAGTTCTGCCTAGAAAGGATGCCAAGGGCACTGAGCATTTTCAAGTTCTTGAAATGTCCCAGAAGGTCACATCATATGCCTATAATTCATTTTTGAGTTGCATAGTCAATAATTCTGAATGCCTTTCTCAACTTCACTCTTCAGATCTTTGGCTGTCTAATTTAACATATTACCTCAAACTTGCTGAACATCTTCTAAATTACTGTTCACCCATTCATCCATTTCAATGTGCTACCAAGAGATTTGAGTTCCAAAATAATTTTGTCATTTGCCATCATTATCTTCTATCCAGAAAACGTTCTGCTTCATTACATCTTCATTAAAATAAATCTCTAAATGGAGTGTGGGTGAACAGTGTCCTTCAATTTCATTTGTGTCATTTGTGAGGACTGGTAAAAAGAAACTGTCTGCTAGAATCAATAATTTTATAATTACATACATATTAGTGCGGCTACTTGTATGATATATCACATAATGAGGCATCCTGCAGAGCTGCTGGAGCAGCAGTAGAATATTGTCATATAATTTTTGCTTTGTTCACCATCACCTTGTATTAAGACATACGCACTTTGTGTAGTATGGAGTTTAAACGATGTTATTCCAATATGGCAAGAAAATATCATCATCTTCACTTGAGAAACAAATTATTATTATCCTAATAAAAATGGTATTTGTTCAACATAGTTTTACCTCTTAATTTTTCAAGATGATGAGACATGGTTTACACTACAGTAAGAATCCAGCCTTTTCACATAGGTCTAGAGATCAGATGCTGGTGCTGCTGTGAAGTAATTCTTGTTCTGAGGTAGAATTGCCTTGTAGATATTGGTGTGCTAAAGAGCAATATTAAATACTTTCCTTCCTGTGCAACACTCAATATAAAGTCACATCTGAAAACAATAATGACTGATCCACAGCCCAAAAATCTTGGAAATACTTATCAGGTCTAGTTCAAATTCCTTTTAGTCATTTGCCTTAAGCAGTATTAATTTCTGAGTCAGCAGGTGGGAAGGTATTACAGAAATCAGAAGTGAAAGGTAAGCCTCCACTCCAAATAGTAGATGTACTTGTCTTCTAAACAAAGATTTAAAAGTTGGTTACTGAATACACTTTTGCCCATGAAGACATCATCCTTCAACACAAATCTCATCCCAGCCATGCCATTCTCTGACAGATATTTTTAAATTTCTCTTTCTTTGCAGAAACAGAGACATTGTTAGTCTTAGTGCAAATTTAATACATTTTTATTACTATCAGAACCCCTTCACACATGAGGCTAAAGAAGGCTGTTGAGAGAAATATGTGTTCTTCCTACTTATCCATTTTGTGTAATTAGGAAGGAAAACTGTTTGCAGTCATATTGGTCTAGCTTTTTTCATGGACTCCTACGTGGCTGAATCTTTAAGAAAAGGAAGAACCATTTTTAAAATTATTACCACAGTATGCACCTGGATTTACACAGCTGCTGGTTCACTTCACAGATATGATCACTTCACGGATATGCCATCATACTTTCTAGGCAAACGAGAAATTTTGGACTTTGTAAAACGTATCTGACTGCAATGATTTTCAGAGCTTGGCTTTGCTTCATCCTTCTGTGAATAGTACATAACTACCAGTTAAATCTTGATCTGTGAAACACATTTGATGCCACCTTCCCACCCTGCTTGCCTACCTTCTTACAACATAAAATGTCTGCAGCCAGGAAAATGTATAAGCATAGTATGAAATATTTACACTACTTGAAAAAAGAAAAAATAATCACACTTTCTCACTGATAGAAATTCCTCCAAGTTAGACATGGACACAACATATTCCAAATTTCATTAAAATAAGTGACAATATACAGAGTATTTTTACTGGGAGCAGGAAGGCAATTTAGAAAAAACCCAGAAGTGGTCTAGAATGTAGAGTTCCACATCCAAGGTTTTAAAAGCTTAACAGGTAAACCATTATCAAGGAATTCTAATACTTTTTCATCATTATTCTTTTATGTTAGTTTGACACAGATGAGTTTTGATACCAACAGTGAAAAATGGCTGATGAAATAACAATTAGCTGAGATGGAACAAAACTGGGTTTTGGTAGGAAAAGAAGATATCCAGTATTAGAGGACTATAAGCTAGCAAACAAAAATCCCATCTGCAGCTGTTGTCATCCTCCCAGCTGTGGTCTCATTGAATCCAACAAAGATAAAAATCCCATTAACCTGGCACAGAATTTCATTTAATTAAGGAAAAAAACCCAAAAAACCCCAACACCCACTGACACCCTCCCAAAACAAGGAAACAAAAAGTGAAAACCCAAACAAACAAAAACCCCCCAGTGTCCTCTCTTTGTTAATTTTAGCTCAAATTCAGACCTTTTTACCTACTATTAATGTATTTTAATGCATAATTCAACAATTCTAAAAAAGTTCTGCTGAAGAAAACCTGAAGAATGACTAATTTGTTAAGGTTTAGGATGTCTTTGGTAAGAGTAGAAAAACCTGTATGAAGTGGTAATATTCTGGAAGTTCTAAGTAATTAAGATTAATCCCCCTGTGCATTTAGAATCAGCTACTGAAACGGAAATATATATAACATTAAAATTATAAGAGAGGGTTGGACTAATTAAATACACCAATAAAGGTTCTGGTAGTTTAAAACTATAGATGGATTAAACTACATCTGTAAAAGAAAAGGCATTACTGCTATTAAACCAGTATCATGGCCCCAGATATAAAATAAGCACCCCATCAGCTCTGCCCTTGAGGACAATCAGTGCATCTGTCAAATAAAGCTCAGTGGAGGATTTTTTTTCTTATATATTTTTTCTTATCACATATGCTATGTTATATAGTATATATGGAAGTTAAACTGTGAGGTCAGATGTTCCAGGCTATAAGGAAAAATTCTGTGATTTTGGTAACACTTGGTAACACTAAAGTATTTACAGACATAAGACACAGCTTTGTGCATTTTCTTCCACATGCTTTGGCACTTCACTGAACTTAGAAATGCTACAATTTTTATTGCATTATTTTCTCATTAAGACAAGAGATATTAGACAGAAACTGATCAGTTTGTGTTTTCAAATTTTGTATGTATTCGTGGCTTTAGGTTATTCAAAAACTATTGCAAAGTTCCTATCTGGTGGACTGGCCTCAAATAAAAAAAATTAAAACCCTCAATTATTCTACCCATATTTTATGTAGATTATTAGCACACATTTTTTAAAATCTTTTTAAAATACTGTTGTTTTATCAAAGCATTTTAAAAAACATAATACTCAAAATTTCATTAATTCCTTGTTGATGCAGTTTCTTTTCTATGCTCACCATAAAGGCACTTTATTAGTTTTCTATGGAACAAATCAACTGTCACCAAAACTTATAAAAGTGATATTAATAAGCTAGCCTAGGCAGAAAAAGTTGAAGGCCTAAATAATTAAAACTGAAGTGATTTTTTTCCTGTGGTAATTAGAATCCCTGTAGATCTTTAAGATGTATAAAAGGGCAAGCTTCCACTTGCTACACTCTGCTCTGCACTGCACTGTACTGTACATGCTCTAGTAGGACTGCTCTACATCTTCCAGCACTGAAACACTCATATGCCTCAAAATGTTGAAAATATTCATAGCCTGGTCTTAAGTAATTCACTTAAAATGTAGTTAAGACAGTTCTACAGATTGGAAGTTACTGTTGAGACACAGCTAGGTAAGTATCAGGTCACCATGTGGTAATAATTTGTCAATAGAATGGTTATTTATGTATTTATGTAGGCTACTAATTCTACACCAAAGTAATCTGAATTATTTTAGCTTTCAGGAAAAGAAAACCAAACACGGTCAATGTATATCATTGTTTCCCAGGACAGTGTTCATATTTTCAAGACTGATTCCTCTGAATGTTCCATTAACATAGTTAAAAAAAACTAAACACAAAAGATTAAAGCATTTTTTCATGCATACAATCTCAACCATAATCTACTCTGGCAACTTTGTAACAGTGATCAATATGGCTATAGAATGTGTTCTTATCATCTTTACAGATAAAGTGTATTGACATTTTTTCGCAAATGCATTCTATTAATTTCATAATATTTCCAGAATGTCTCAAAATCAGACAAAGACAAAAATGTTTTAAATAGAATTTAGATTTATGTTTGCTCAGTTGCTGCTCTTACTCGGTGTACAAACACATAGTGTCACAAAGTATAATGTCTTTTAATCTTTTCTTACAGATTAATTAATTTTTAGAATAATTTCATCATTTCTAGAGTGATCCATAGACTTGGGCTACGTTTCTTTTCCATTTTATTGGGATACTTTTTTTGTGATGTTGGGTTTTTTAATTTACAGCTCCCTTTACTGAAACTGCCAGCTTGACTCTACATCCAGGATCAAAGCCAAGGTCCATCATTCTATAATAGGAAAAGTAAATTAAAAACAGCTTGCTCATCAGGATGTTTAAAACATCCCTATTTCACCAGCCTAAATTTTTTTAAACCCTTCTTTAATTTTCTATGGGTGTTGAGTTATCAAGCTGCTTTTTTTTTTTTTTCTTTTTGAGGTCAAGGTTGGGGAATTACTTTTGATAAAATATTAAAAATAAAGACAAACTATTAAGGGAAAAAAAGCCTAGAATTTTGCCATGCTTTTTTCCTTAAATATTTTTATATTTAACTAGCAGAAACACTAGCAGAAAATGATAGAACATTGTACTGTAACAGGAAACAAAAGGTATATAGAGGTCTTCAATATTATTCAATATATATTGTCTTGCTGTTGCAGAACACAAAATTAAGATCTCTCTCTAGCCTTCACAAGTTGTAAAGCATAATTGTATTACGTTTTTTTCTAAGGTTGTGCAACTCTTTTAAGGTATTGCAAGATCCAGGAAGAAATAGATCAGCTACAATCACATTGTTTTGTACCTGCAGAAGGGCATTTTTCTGTGCTAAGAATGCTGCAGGTAATTCTGGATCTACCAAGAAGGTACTATGAAATCCTTAATTTGAAAAAAGGATATTTAATGCTTCAGTATTAAGAGAAATACTAAACCTTCATAGAGAAATAAGTAAATTCTAACCTTATTTTGGCTAGACTTCAGGAACCGAATTGGAATAATTTCCCCTAGCTCACCAATACAGCTCAAAAACAAGCAGAGTTAGTTGCAAGAAGGGGTACATGAGAAGGTGAATAGAGAGAAAATTAAAGGAAGGCCTAAATTCTGAAGATGTATTGTAAATAATTTTGTTCTTACTGTCTCGAGAAGTGCCAACTCCTAGGGGAGATCAGACATTTGACTTACTGAAAGCAACATCTGAGACTCCAAGCACATATGAGAGGAAATAAAAAATTAAAAAAAAACCAAAAACATTACACCCTGTGGCAATGACATCCAAAGTCAGAGGTCTTCGGCACAAGGTATGCCACCCTGAAACCCAGTGTGCCTTTTTCTTCATGTATCTCTTTAGGGCCACTCATACTTTGTGACATTTCCATACCAAAGTCTAGGCATAGTCATGTTGTTTCTTACCATTTCTTTGCATTAATTATTTTTGTTTTGCTTTGCTGTAGCTTGTAACCTGATAGTATGCCAGCCTTCCTTTTAAGTGGTCTGAAATATTTTATGACTTAATTAAACTAATACGATATTTACTCATCTGCTTCCTTTCCACCACTAGGCTTCTTCTTATTTTTTAAATTAAATTCTCCTAATGACAGATGCAAACAAATTACTGCAGTTGTTCTACACATCTGAAAAATATGGACAATTTTAGGCATCTTTATATGAATTTATGCAGCTAGGTACAGGTTTTTAATCCTTGAAATTGATGACAGCTCTAGCTTCTCATCCAGGTGGATTTCAGTGCTCTTACCTGACTCAGCAAGGTACATACTTGTCTTTTTCTCCATGCTGTCACACAGAACAGCCAGATTCAGAAGAGCAAAAGTAACAAGGTTTAAATTGCAGGTTTTGCTGATCTCCTTCAGGCCTTAGTTACCCAGTTGTTAAAGACAGAAAACCTCACTAGTGTATGTTTTGAAATGGATGATATCAAAGTGCAATTAAATAAGACAAATTAAACCTTCATTCTGCTCTCTCCTTCATGTCATTCAGCAAGAAAATGGCAGATTTTGGGCTTGGCTGTTTGATTTTTGCATTTACCATTGAGCTACGGGTTTAACAATCAAAATCAACACGTTTGTAGACATATTGAAAACCATAACCCCACAGGGACCCGGGTCCAAGTATTATATACACTTTAATCAGCCTTATGGTGGGGAGGGAGAAGGAGACCATTGCCAGTGAGTTGCACAAGAAATAAACGCCTCTTCGCTATTTTGGTATTTAAGCCTACTAGGGTCAAATCCCGGGGGGTAATCTGACAAGACATTTGCGTACCTGCTGCCCGCAATATTCTCAGCAGGAGCTGGGTGTGCCGGCCGGCAGGTGGGCCGGCCGAGCGAGGGGCGGGCGGGGGGCCGGGCTCTCCGGTTGCCAGGTGAAGCGCAACGTCTCCGCCTCCCCGCGGTAAGCGCGCAGCCCCGCGGAGCGCACGCAGGCGACTCGGCNGCTCTTCCCGGCATCGCCGCGGCCACGGAGAGCAGTCCCGCAGTGTCGCGGTGCTGCGGCGGTCGGGCGAGAGCGGGGCTGGGCGCGGGGGGACACGGCGGTCGCAGCCCCAGGCGGCCGGGTCAGTATCGGGGGACCCGGGGCCCTCC
>VXAX01000384.1:198619-261876 GCA_013399835.1 Leptocoma aspasia
GGGGGCCGTGCCCCCTCCGTGCTGCGGGTCCCCACGGCGGGCTGTGCCTCGGGTGGCCTCTGCAGCTCTTGAGGGGGACGCGGCCCCTGGCAACTGCTGGTCTGCAGGTGGCAGCCCCGCCGAGGGAAGCTGCAGGGCCGGAGAGCGGTGGAGGTGGCTTTGTGGAGCTTCTTGATGGCCCAAGCGAGCGGTGCTGCTGGAAGAGTTTGGCAGTGCCGCCCACCTTTCGGAGGGGTTTTCGGGGGTGAAACGTCTGGCAGTGCCACCCGTCTTTCAGAGAGGTTTTCAGGGCCATCATTGTAAAGATAGCAGGATTTCTCCCCTGTACGTCAACAGGTTTCTGAAGGGGAAGCAAGTTGAACGCCATGTTACTAAGGTTAAGCGGGCAAAAGGGCAAAGAAAAGGCATCAAGTTACTTAGATGAAGAGGCTTTTCCATAGGGCATAGTTTTGGCCCTATTTGCACACCTTATTTCATTTTCTCCTGGTTATTATTTGGAAAGCTTCGTTCACATTGTTTCTCCCGTAGAGAAGTGATGCTATAAATACTTCCTTAACTTGCTGTCTGGGGATGACTTTTCTGCTAATTTAAATTTTGGCTGGACCGTGCCTGTTTCGGTGTAAATTTGTTCAGAAGAGAATTATTATTTTGGAATTCCACCCAGCTATTTATAAGCTGTGATCAGAACACAAATACGTGTGTTTTCCTCAAGACATTCAGTATTTGAAAAATCTCTAGATTTTTCTGACCTCATTCAAAAATATTTTTGTGAGTTTTGCATACCAAGTGCTAAAGGCCTTTCTTTGAAAATCTGACTGTACAACTGGAGGAGTGTGTTTATGTGTCTGTGTTTGCATGTGTACAATTGCTTTTTTGCATACTCCTGTCAGGTACTCTTCCAGGAGTTGGTGTATTTACTTCTAATTTACAGAAGTTAGAATTAGAGAATTCTAACTAATACAGAAGTTAGAAAGAGAATGTGATATGATTTTACAGGTGCAACATTCTGAAATAAAATTTCTCTGAGAGCCACAAAGTATGACAATGCAGGAGCTGTGGGGACAATTGACCCCAATTCCCCTAATACCCAAGAGTAATTCCCAGTGAGAGGACAGTCTCCCAACATCTGGTGTGTCCTTCAACTTCTCTGCCTGCTACACTGTAATTAACAGCCCATAACTCAGGGGAGCTCTATAATACTGTCAAAGAGAGTCTTCATAGTAATTCTGTGAGCCTTGAACCAAATTACCTTTTGCAAGGAACTGTGTGTCTGCGGCATTTCCAGTATTTCTCAAAGGTGAAGTAAGGTACACAAGAACAGTGAAACCCTTGCAGAAGATGAAGTTAAATGATATATTATTGTTTTGCTACAGCATGAGGAAAGTTTGTAATATACCTAGAGTCCACAAACCCTTCATAATTAAATTTACATATTCATTATTTTTTAATATACACCGGGAAATTGGTCTGAGGCTTGTTAATCTAGTTAATTTGGAAGAGCAATTTAGCATTTATGAGCAGAAGAGTGGCACATCATTTTGAAAGAAGAAAATAGGCTTTTCAGTAATGTATGGAAGTAATAAGTGCATCAAGCTGTGAAAATATGCTGTGAAAGCTGTCCAGCTGTCTTGCAAAGTACCTGATATTTCTACACTATCATATGGAATGGTGATTTTTGCTCATCATTATCAGAGCCATGTTCAGCATCCAACTGAAATATGCTTATTTTTGCTAGTACCCTTACTAAGCTGAAAAGAAACCTCTCTGAATTCCCAACATTTCTTCCTTCAAGAGTATTATTTTATGCTAAATCTCAAGCATTCAACCCTTTCCCTGTACTTTCTATTTTCAATAAACACCAGAATTTCTTTCATAGCTGGGGGGGGGGGGGGGGGGGNAAAATCTGAACACAAAATATCTTGAGTATCATGTCTTTTGGGTGAAAACACCTGAATGTATATTCAAAGAAAACCAAATTTGAGGCTCAAGTGGTTATTTTCCTTGTGTTAGAAGAGAATCAACTTTGTTTCCAGATTACACAATTAAAGCAAAATAAACCAGAAATATCCCTGAAAATTACTCACCTTGAAACAGGTGTCCAAAGAGCAATTGCATATGGAGAGTTTAAGTCACACTTCACAGGTTTCTCATAGAGTATTTCTTTTTTGTCATCACTTTGTCTCCAAAAGGTCACTGCTGCAACACAGACAAACCAGTCATGAAAGTAAAAGGCTGATTATGTGTAAATACTTGCTCATTAGTCTGTGTGTCATAGCCTGATAGCCTGTAATACTATGCAGTTCTTCAGCAGAACAGCTTTTTTCTTACCATGGAACTTCAAGTGGAGGTGATTTGAGTACATAGAGTCCAAGGCACTGAGTTGCAGTAGCATGCTATATTAGACCCAAGATCGTTTTATGTTCTCAGAAATTATAAACAAAGAAGATGCAATTTTTTAATATACTGGTAATTCTGAGGGATTCAATTCACCTAGATTTGCAGGTTACAAGTACTTTCTTTTTAAATCGCTAAATGGAGTGTCTGTCACTTCCTAAACAGACTCAGAACTTCAGATACCTCTGAGCCTGTCTGTGACTTGGGATTGGGCTTTTCTCAACAGCACATGTGTGGGACACTGAAATTGTCCAGATATTCCTGTGGAAATGTGAGAAATCCAGTACTGAGACGGATAAAGAAGGAGGAAGCTAATGGCATGGGAGACTGTGAATGGCAGGTGTACTTTCTTCAGCCCTTTGTGCATCAGGGATGCGCCAGTGCAGTCTCGGTGAGAGGCAGCGATAAACACTTTTGTGCTCTGCCATTACCTTCCTCCATCGTTCTCCTCTTCACATATGTGCATGGTCCAAACGCTGTACACCTCAGACACCACGAGAAAGGAAGCTTCGTGCCGTGCCGGGAGCCGGGTGGGTGGTGCAGGGGCGGCAGGAGCTGTCCGAGGTGGCTCGGGCAGAGCCGGGACCGGGCGGCCGGAGAACGCGCAAAAATTGGAGCTGCAGCAAGCAGTGATGTAAGGCAGGGATGGAGTAAAAGAGAGGATGGGGATCAGGTATTGAGGCTGGAGTATGCCTAAATACCTGACTTTTTCACCTCTGAAGTGAATTTATTCAGTCTCCGCAGGATCAGATGCTTTACTTGTGCAGTTCCATTGTTGAAAGATTTAAGCTGGCATCAGACCTCCTTTTCTCCCTGCATTTGAGAGATTAAAATATGCATAGTTCCTGTTGTAACACCAGCATTGCAGAAACTTTGAGTGTTGTGACTATAATGATTTGCCAGAATTTGGTGAGTGCACTAGCCACTGAATCTTCTGTACCCCCTAGCAGTTTATATGCCTTTATTCTCTATAATGTTAATGGAAGTTATTATATTATAATATTATAAGTAGTAATATCTAAGTTATATTTAAGAATATTCCTTTGTTTCTAGACAAGTCAGGTGTCTTGTCACCTGACTTGTCTACACACATTTCACACAATTCACACCTGCTAAATGAAAGGCTGTGTGCTCCCTCTGTAATCAGACAGGAGGGGACTTGACAGCTGGTTTTAATAGCAGTAGTTCTGCATTACTGGAAGCCCACCAGTGCATTCTTATGAGAATGAATGTCTCACGGGGTGAAAACAACAACAGAACAATTAGTAACCTATCACTCTGTTGATGGCCTTTCCCTGTGCGGAAGGCCACCTGAATCCAGAGAGCTCACCATATTCCTGAGGTTTTTTTGCAAATGTGGACTGCAGCCTCTAACCCACAAAAACCTATAAACTCTTTCTGACAGTACGTTGCTTCTGTCTCTAGCAAATTCAATTTAAATAGCAAAAGCCCATTCTTGATATGAAGTAAGGTTTCACCATCTTCCGTTTCTCCCTCCTTGTACCCTTATCAAAAACTGGCCTATTAGCTTAGTTTAGGCTGTTTTCAGTACTATTTCTTGCTTGCACAATACAATGGTAAGGTTCCAAACAGTGAAGCAGATTTATAGTCTCTGGAAATACACTAGCAAAACCAACAAGAAAGTTCTTGGGGAATAAGGGGAATATAATAAAACAAAAGAATTATTGCTTTGTTTCTGACAAGTGTAGTTGTAAGCCAAGCATTCAATTCCTTTCTTGAATTCTGAAGCATAGCATTTTATTAATTTGGAATTTATAAAAAATGAAGACCAGAAATCTTGAATCAACTGTGGTAGCATGGAAATTTAAAATAAGACTACTTTATTCTTGCTGTGCCTTAGAACAGCATAGATGATACTTGTGACTTTTTATGCCTGTCTAGACAGTGATGATTCTTATATCTGTGTTTCTCTGTACACTTGCCAACAGTTTGATATAGGATGGGATCTCTTCAGAAATGTACGAAACACAGCAACTTTGAGAAAATGTCTGAATTTAATTTTAACAATGGAAAGTAAAATGTGGAATGACAAATAATTTCATCTGAGAGTTTCACATGCCACTGATGATCAAAAATGCTCTAAGCCAGTAAGTCAGCCAATGAAAGGATTCAAAGGTAATTGAAATTAAGCATGATGCCTCTTTTGAACTGTTTTGAAGCAAAGAAAACTCATCTTTTATTTCTTCTTCTGACATGTAAAGTTTTCCTGTTTTATTTTTTGTTTTAACACAGTTTCTGGGTTTCACTTTATGTGAGTGAAATGAAACTATCACTAGAGCTGAATTTTTAAATCTTTGGAAAGGGTGAGCCTAATGTCAATTTACACTCTCCAAAGTCGCCAGACTACCAAAGTCTACCAGTATTATTTTTACATTTGAAGCAAGAACACCAGTACTAGTATCAGCAAAATATTTACTGTGTCAAATTTCCCAATATTATTTAAGGGAAGATACAATTTTTGCAATGTAATTCTTTTATTTTATATTTACACTTTAGAAACAAAGCATAAAGACACTTTTATCTTATATACCCCATAAAAAAAGATATTCAGGTTGAGACTACTCACAAACAACAGTTGCTAGGAAATCTTTTTTTTTTTTTCCTACAAATGCCCCATAGGATTTGTGCAAGGCATTTGTTCATACAGTCCCACAATGTTATCTTGACCAGTGAGAACACATCTGTATCACATCTGAAGATCAGGGCTGTATTGGAGTTAGCGTTTGAAATTTTGTGTCCTTTTCATGCCTTTGGAATGGCAAACAACCTGGCCTTGCTTAATCTGAGCTAATTTTCTGGGTCATATATCTGATTTCTCAAAGCTTTGATGTCTTCATTTGTTTCAGAAATGTTGCAGAAACAATGTTTCTGCATGTTACTATCTGTCTATCTTTAGTGTCCACTAAATTGCCTTTGCAGCTGCTTATCTCAGTCACAATCATTCCCTTGCTCTTCCAGCAAGGGGAAAGCTAGAACAGAATGTCCTGTTTACTGTCCTTTTCTCTCATCAAAGAAGCAATAACAAGGGTCAGAATCTGGTAGATATTTCCAGTTACTAGCCTTTCACCTTTCTTATACCACTGCCAACCATTTAGTTTCTTGTGTGTTTTAGGGGTCTTAAATGAAGATGCATTTCTCCTAGTGTACTCTACTGGGCTAATATCTCTTGGGCTGCCCGTGTACAAAGGTGATTATCAGCTTTGGGATAGCAGGCAAAACACTGTGGAAAGAGAACAGAAGATCAGTGGGCTTTTACAAGGAAGGGTGAGAAATTCACAGTTTTTTGTGTGTGGCATTATAATGATGCCCATGGTGCTGTAGCGTGTTAGGCCATATAAGCAAAACATTAGGTGCTACAACTGCGGGACATGAATTTCTGAAACAACTGAGAAAAGGGGTCTAAACAAAAGCACTGCTTTATCAAATATAGTGCATTTGGAGACGTTATGGAAACACTAAGAACTATAGATGTCTGGATGACTGCATAATTAAAGAAGGCTCACATGTCATAGATGGATGAAGTGAAGGAGAAGGGTAATGGTAAAGAAGGGTAAGTGACATCTGAAAAGGGTCATAAGGAAGATCTGTAAAAGAAGAAAGACAAGTTACTGTTGTCTGGTTACCTTTCAATTTTACTGTAAAACACAGGAAGATGAGATAGAAGGATTACCCCTGGGTTATCATATCTAGTTTCTGCTGCTTTGAGTTACACCATTGTAGATAAAATTCTGTTACATATCATGCTCCATCTTATAGCTGGATAGGCTATTTGATGCTGTGTATCCTTCTAGAAAGCTGTATTCTTAAATCTGGTGGTTGAAAGCCTTACAATTTCCACTGTAAGTGTACTCAGTTTCACTATGCATCCAATAATTAAAATATTGCTCCATCATTAGTATTCAACCATTTTCTATATTTCTACCTCACTTATCCCTGGTGGACAAACTAAGCTCTTTCATCTCCTTTCAAAAGGTAGGCTCTTCATTATTTTAATTACCCTATAGTCTTCCTTTGTGTGTGTTTGACACTGAATTTGCTTTTCTTGAAACCTTAATGAATTTCACACAATATTTCCCGACAGAACAGGAGCTTTCACCAGGACACATCTAAATTCATGAAGAAATGTAGGTTGCATAGCTGCTGGGACAGAATTGTCATTTCCCCCAGATTGTTTAAATTATGACATAACCTTGCTTATAAAATAAATTTGTTATGTTAAGGTGGTAAGCACAGTACTTCACAAGCATAAAAAGTCGACAAGTTGTTGAAAAACTGTGAAGGAAAAGAATCTTATCTATGGTACAACAAACAATTATTTTTATAGTGGTAGATTCTGTACAAGAGTTCTAGCTAGATAAAGCACAATCGTAAGGTTTTTCTTCTTCCTTCACCTGTGTATTTTTTTCTTGGCATTCTCTGAAGGAAGTTGCATCTGCACATGGAAAATATTTGGAAGATATGTACAGGTAGAATTCATCTACAGTCTGTTTGGATAATGGAGAGGAAATCTAGAGTCCAATAGGAGACATTGTTAAATAATCAAACTGGTTAGCCCTCTGCATGTTTGGAGGAAGTACTGGTTCAGATTCAGCAGAACTGTGGTCACATAATGACAGGAAAATAGCCACTATTTCCCTTTTCCTGGCTGAGTGAACTAACTGCCCTTGATTTGACTAAGGGTGAGGTGTGCCTTGTGCAGGGCTGCATAGCAGAGAGGCTGCTCTGTGTTAGTGGTGACTGCTGCAGGCTGCCCTGTGTTACTAGCCCTGTTCCAGGCTCCTGCAGCACAGAAAATAGCAGGAGTTATGTGGGTTTGCTGTTTGCGGTAGTCTTCAAATCTACTGTGAGTAAAGGGAGTACACCTACACTGGAGAAGCTGATCTTTCCCCATCTGGCCAGCACTCCACCTTGCCTTCATTCCTGAAGGTCCATCACAGGGAGTCATTGTCTACTTGAACTTTTCTCACACTGCAGTCATATGACAATGTGTTGCTTGTGTGAAGGAATTTACAACCACTGCACCCTCAACAGGATAATCAGAGAGCATCAGGGGGTCTGACCATGGCAGAGAACAAGTCATTCTCTTATACATTGCTACTAAATATTCTCCAGTAAACCAAGAGCTGATATGGGAACTTTCTTCTGGAAGATTTCTGAGAAACTTTTCTTCACGTGTCTTTGTAAGCAAGCTGGTAGTCTGGCTAACACAAGCAAGCAGAGAGTTAAGATTAGTTGCCATGTAATTGTACTGCTGAAACTCTCTCTGTATCTTAGTGGTTGCTTGCAGTTTTCTACGAATTTTCTTTTTTCAATCAACATCAGTATGTTTGTTGGAAGGTACATTGTCAAGTAGACTGTAAAACAGAAAAATGTGTAACATTAGAAAGCATTAAAAATAATGCAAAAAGAGCTGAAATAATAAGTTTATAAGACTTAGTAATATTTTCTTCCACACTCTCTTTTAGTGTTTTGTGTTTGGCACTGTATTTCTTTGCACTAAGAGACAGCCAGTGATAAGAGAAACTCTATGGAGAGAGCAGAAAAAAATTGATTTATAAAATATCACTAAAGGACTGAGAATGTGTCCTTTTGCAGAACACTGCAAAAATCTTTCCTGCCTCTGCTACAGTTTGACATGTTTATATTGAATATTTTGTATTGTGTTTGAAATCAATTGAGTGAACTTTGTTTGCTAGCCTTTTCAGTTCCATGAATCATTTGCTGTGAAGTTAATCCAGTTAAGACTCACCAAAATGACAGAAGTAATTGCTTTAGTCTGTCACATCTGTGCAGCATATAATGTGAAATTATCAAGAGCTTAATCACTTAGTTAATAGCACAATAGATATTGCTACAGTACAATTAAATAATACCAGGTTTGAACACTGTGACTTTCTTTTTTCTTCTTTCAGTGCTGTGTCAAAGCAAAATTCCTACAATTCCCACACTGTCTAGCAGCATCATCCAGGGTCACTAACTCTGCTTCAGTGAAAAGGAGTTTCCATATGATGAGATTTTAAGAAAACAGGAAAAATAAGTACCACAGCTTTTTTTTTCAGACCGCTACATGTACTACAGAACAGATAATTTTACAAAACAGATTATTAGTTCTACAAAAATATATGCTGGATTCCTTTTCTCATTGTCTTTATGGTTCATTCCTAAGGATCATACACATAATGAAGTCAGTGGGAAGGGAAGGGGATATGCTGTTTCTTCATGTCATGCACGCTGATGGAGAACTCCCTGTCAATTTAAACTGTACATCCCAAACCAGTGTTCTCATCCATGAATGTAAATAACATGAGGGAGTCCTACCTGCTAGATAACTTTTTTTTCTGTTTTATATTACCTTTCAGTGAGAAACAGAAGCAGGCATGTCTATGTGCGGACTTTGGTTATCTGTTTCTAAATTGTGAGTTGTTCTACCTGTGAAGGTAAAGAAAGTAAAGGTGCATGCTATCATGCCATCTTATCAGGGGTGTAATCAGGTTCTGAAGAGCAACTAATCCACAATCGTAGTGATGTAAAGCAAATAAGTACAGTAATGTCATACTGCGTATCCTGAACAGATTCAGATACTCGGGGTTTCTGAGTTTCCAAATTAAAATCTGTATTTCGTTGACCTCACGTAATTACACAAAAAAGCTTCAGGGTTTAGCTATCACTTCCTGAAAAACTGTAAATGGTCTCCACGATGGGTTGCTTAGGGGGGCTTCTGAATGGCCAGCACATTTTGACAAGTTTACAATAGCTGTAGGACAATCTATGGCACAGCCCATGTGTGCTAGTATAAGTGGGATTATGCTAATGTTTTGAGCAAAGTGTGTGGAGGTTTTTTTACTCATATCCAAATCTGTGTCATGAACTGCAGCAAGGTACTTGAAGAAAAATGTAGTAGCCCTATAATTGTTCCCATACAAAGAATTTGCCTTTTTCTTTAGATAACATTTCAGAAAGAATAGCAATATGCAAAGAGACACTCCAGACGAAGATCAGATTGCAATAAATTATTGTTCACCAGTTACCCATATGTCACAGAAGTCATTTTGCTGATGGACAGAAACCTCCCAAGACAAAAGTAATGGTCTCCCAAGACACATTTTACCTAATTTCTGTGGTGGGCTCACTAAACATACATACACAGGCCAGACTGATTCTGCCACCTTATTACACACAGCCATCATCTCCTAGGTCCTGTAAAGCCTCAGTCTTGGCAGATGTGATGGATCTAGTGCTTCGTACAGTGGAGCCAGTTGCAGGTGCTAGCTAACTCCTTGCAGCACTTTCTGGGTAACAAAATGAAAAATGGCTCATCCTATAGAGAGGAAACATATATTCCCTCTAGCTTTTCAGGTTGGAACTCCCTGAAAGTTGGGTGCCAATGGGTTTCATTTGATGTGCTTATATTCAGTGGTTTTTTTTCTGGTCTGTTTTTCTTCTTGTTCTTTTTTTGTTCTTCTCATCTTCACCCCTCACTTGCTTTGTCTGTATTTACACCCTTTCTTTGAAGGATTTTCTGTCTGTTACCAAGCTTGCAAAAAGCCTTATGTGCTACCTGGGAGAATAGTAACAAGGAGTTAGGGCATGTGTTTTTTCATATGGGTTCAGACAGGAGAATTGTCCTGTGGCCTTCTTTGTGTATCACAATCCCGGGGACCCAGACTGCACCTTTCACTTGCTGTTTTGGTGGCTGCTGGGAGAGGAAATGTAGACACCATGCTATGCAACATGTGCTGTACTATGCACAGTTACAAGGATATATTTTTCTTAAAAATTTAAATTAAATATATGCGATTGTACCGTTTATTCCACCATCATTCTTCACATCTGCCCAATGTTGCAGAAATCTGGAGCTTAAGCAGTATGTGTCATTGAGCTGTAAGGAACGGATTGTTCTTGTGGCAAAAATCATAACCTAACAGCAATATGGACAAGAAGGAAAAGCAAAGAAGAGATGGAAAACAAATAAAACCAATTTATCATGGACAAGAAGAAAGGTGGTGGAGTGGTTGAAACAGGAAAGATGAAGAGGGCAAGTAGGGAAAGTGATGTTTTGCTCTTCAAAAAGTAGAAGCAAATTATTCCATAAATTAAAAAATAATAATAAAATTTTAAAAAGAGGAGGAATCATAATATATAGAAGCAGCTTTGCAGACTATAGTGTATTTTAAGGTTGTTAAAAGTAATTGTCCATTTTAATTTCAGAAATAATGGAGTTATCAGTAGCATTCACCTAGAGAAATTGAGATTTTTATAAGACTTTTTCTCTACCTAGGGCTGCTATAATCAATGTGATGTTAGAAGCGGTGGTTACCATGTGAAATATGTTTAGGCTGGACCACACTTTTTTTGTGTTATAATTCCGAGAAAGAAAGAAAATTCCAAGTTGAACTTTGAGATGAGAATCAAAAAGTTCTATATTTGTCCATTTCCAGTAAAAAGCAAGTTTATTCTGCTAAATTTCTAATCTTCTCTTGTTACTGTTACAAAATAAAATTTCTTATATTCCCATGATATATTCAAGCACCATATGCTAGATGCTAACTGCAGTTAAAAGGTAGATGTATTTTACTGGCATACTGCACAAGTTAATACGGATATAAGTGCTCTGTCTGGTAAAGAAATTGCATTAATAAGGAATTGAGAGCAATAACTTAATTTCAAGAGATTGTTGGAACTCTATTCTCGTCTATTGTCATTAGATAAATAATACGCTCAACAAAAAAAAATCAAACAGAACAGGTATAAATATATAGATAGAAAATCTTAAGGAAACCCTGCTATAATTTTGAGAGCTGGGGGAAGCTTTTGTACTGAAATCTAAAGAAGTGGAAAATGGAACCCTCAAGAATTAAAACAAGTGTGAATCTTCCTACCTGGTAGCAATCCTGCTGAATATACAACAGTCAGAATTCCATCTGGTCAAATATGACAGTCGCCATATAGAATGAAAAGCGGATGGTTAGAACATGTCCTAGTCATACCTGCTGAAAGTAAAGTGGCATTACACAACTTGCCGTAAACATGCAGTTCATGCTGCAATTTAAGCAAATGTATACCCTAAGTAGCATGAATTGTCTGAGGACATGGAGATTACCTGTATGGTGAGATTCAGCTATTTACTGTAGTGCTTTCAGGATCAAAGCCTTAGCAACTAACTTCAATTCATGTAACCATTTTACAAATGGAATTTTATCTTGCTTGGGCTTATCTAAAAGTGCAGAGTAAATATTTTCAACCCATCTAATTCAGTCCCTAGATTAGAAAGAGAAATCATTGTGTCTTATCATTCATTAATCAAGGTTATTTACATAATATTGCAAATATCTTCAAG
This sequence comes from Leptocoma aspasia, assembly GCA_013399835.1. Lineage (NCBI taxonomy): Eukaryota > Metazoa > Chordata > Aves > Passeriformes > Nectariniidae > Leptocoma > Leptocoma aspasia. The sequence goes on from VXAX01000384.1 coordinate 210,372, forward strand.
GCTGTTAAGATTCAAGATTGCTCCAAGGAATTTAAATTGTCGTATTCACTGGCAGAGATTACACCTTGATCAGAAATCTTAATAGTTGCCTAGAGCAGCTCATTTTCTTAGAAGGTTATCTGGTTCATTTTCCATCTCTATTAACAGGAAAGACTTGGTTTTTTATCTGCCTTAATTTTCATTTAGCTTGATTTTGATGATGAAGGGTTCTGACTTGTTCTTTCATTGGCTCCAGTTAGAACTGGATCTCTTGATGTCAATTCATTCATTCACTGAAGCATTACAAAGATCCTATGTGAAACCACAGTTCTAGTGCTTTTTAGATGACACATTTCCTGTAACAGTCATTTTAATTTGAAAATCATGTTGGAATAGAAAATAAAGGTATTGCCTGTCAAACTGAAGAATTTTATCTTTTGGCCTATGATTTTTTTTTCTTTTGGTAGAACTCTTATCTGTGATTTGTCTCAGAAGTGAGAACTGTCTGATAATTCATGTAATCCAAAGATAAGAGGATTTATAAAGGTGCCTTTTGCCATGGTTCAATCACTGATTGAATTTATAGTCTGGTATTTGTAGGCCGGTTGTGTTGTGAAGTGAGTGTGAAATGAGCAGAGTGTATTTTTGTTGTTCTGTGTCCTGGAAGTTATTAAATTAATTTAGTGATTACAGTCACACTCTTTCCTAATTATGTAGAGCAGCAATTACTGAGAGTGTTGCTGCTGGGTAGGCTTATTTTCACCAGTAGAAATCATCTGAAGTATTTATGTCACCATCTCTCTCTAGTGTTTGGTAGTGTTTATATAGTCTATTGATTTTTTTAATGCCAGTTATGGCTCTTCTAGAACTAGTGAAGATGGGTAAAAAGTCAGCACTGGACTGATAATCAGAGCACCTAATCAGATTTTTCCAAAGACATACCTAAAGACATCCTGCAACTTCGGAATTATGTGTTATTACTTTGTTTATCATTAGAAAATGAAATATCTCTTATCTGATTTGCTTTAGAAGTTCTACCATAGCTGTGAAAATATGCTTATTGCTTGCTCTTTTTGTTCTTCTGCTCTTTTTTCTCCTTGTCTCACATGTCTCTACTGTAAATTACATCTAATTTGTGTAACATCTTTATGTCCCTTCTAGGTATTGGCATTGGCGTGCTGGTACGGGAATATGGCAAACTGTCTAACTTGGATAAGGTCTACTTTGCATTTCCTGGGGAACTGCTGATGAGAATGCTCAAACTCATCATTCTGCCATTAATCATATCAAGTATGATCACAGGTATGACTGAAAATGTACTGTTAGCTTATGGGATTATCATTGGTTAGCTTTCTTTCTAAAGGAAATAACCCCTAAAAACAACCTGATGGAACTCTATACTGAGGAATAGATTTCATACCTTTAGATTAAATTACTTCTTTATATAATGAGAATGAGAAAAGATTTGGAAAGATTAGCACTATTATCTATGACATTATATACAGCTGTGAGCTAATAACTTTGCAAATCTATAGATTCTTGTATTTCTCTCCCTCTTTTCAGAAGCGGGTTAAGCAGTTGCTTACAGAGTTAGCTGTTGTAAGTAGTATCATGGTGCTATTTCACAAGCAAGGGAGAGGTGATCTCATAGCCTACTGTCACAAAAAGAAGACATTCCTGACCTGTACTTCCTTGGTCTCAGCAAACTTCCATGAGGTACTTTAGCATTCACTGAATCCTTCTATGAGTCCACTTGTACTTCCCCAAAGCTGGAAGCTCCTTTGAACCAAGCAAGTGCTTTGGAGACTATGTGGCCAGGAAGGGATAAGGGAAGGAAAAGCAAAGCTTCCATCTTCTGGGAAAAGCAAGCAAGCTGTTGGCTGGAACCCTGCTGTGAATGCTGGAATTTGCTAACAGTTCACCCACAGGGAAAACTTTGGAAAAATTTGGTGGAGAAAGCTCAAAGCAAAGAGACAGAACTGAACATCAAATAGCCTTTCCTTAGAAATAACTTTTTTCAAAAATGGGAAAGCCAAGCAAACTTCTCTTTATTCTTTAAGTCTTTGCTGAGGGTGCAAGGATTGTGACTATTTTCTTTCAGCTTCTTGCAGTGAATCAAGACACATTGATCAGTATACTATACTATACCCTTTTCATCTCCACAAAACCTCTGTTTTGACAATTATTCATGTCCAGATAGTCATATCTGTAATGTAGGGTGAGAGCAACCCAGTGTTAGAACTGAAATGGAGAATGTCAAGAATGTCAAAATGGACCTTCAAGATCCAGAATGGAAAGGTGCCAAAGGCAGAGTGAGAAATGATGACATGAAATAGTCAAGGGTTGTGTCCAAAGGAATGAAAGGAGGTTAAACAACCTGTTGTTGAACCTGTTGTTGGTGTGTAAAGGAGAGGAGAACCTTAGTCTGTGACAGGACATCCAGGAAAAGCTGCCAAGATAAGACTAAGACATTTCTTTTTTTGAAAAAACTTTTATTTGTGAGTGAAGTTGCCCCCATGTCTTCAGAAATAAATTAGATCATTAGAATAATCATGAAATGAATTATTTATTGAATCTATCTGTCCAGCACTTATAGGGAAAACAAGAATCATCCTGTTAAAAAATATTGTGTTTACTTAATGTATAAAGTTCCAGTATGAATAAACTGCATTTGTAACTCCTGACACAAGCTTGGATTTTACAGATTGCAGATTACAGTCAAATGCAGAAATTACTGTATAATTGGATATGCCAAGATCAGAATCTGAGCATCTCATGGTGAGAATGAGATGCTCTGATTCTGACCTTGGCATATCCAATTTCTGTTGAAAGTAAGGGCATATTTTTTCTACACTTGTATATTAAGATTTTAGGCAAGGAAAAGGAAACAAGATAGATAAAAACAGAAGCTACTTCAATAGAGTATGTAGGGCTTTGTAAATGAACCGCAAATGTCTGTGCATGATGGTTTTCACTATTCACCCGTATCCATCCTCAGGATGTTGATGAGATATTGCCTCTTTTAAAACAGGTATGTTAACCTTCCAAGCATCAGAAATGCACACTTTAATTCAATAAGTAAACCTGTGAATTATTATGAAGCATACTAGTAATTTTTCTTCTTTTGCACAGAGTCATATAGAATGACTGAGGTTGGAGGAGATTTCTTGATATCTAATTCAATGCCCTTGCAGGGTGTCATGGTTTGATACTGGCTGAACACCAGACAGCCACAAGAGTTGTTCACTCACCCTCTTCTGTTATAATTGGGCAGAGGAGGGGGGAAGAAAAAATTAACGAAGGGCTCATGAGTTGAGATAAGGACTGGGAGAAAAATACTCTAAGGGCAAACCAGGTTCAAATTTTACAGGTGTAAGATAAATTTATTATTAACAGAGTCAGAGGAGGATAATGAGAAATAAACCTTTTCACCTGCCAGCCCCTCCCTCCTTCCCACTGACAGGGCATGGGGGTTTTGGTCAGTTCATCACCTGAGAGCTTCTGGTCACTCAGGGAAAGGAGTCTTCTTTATCTTTTCCTGGGGTCCCTCCTACGGGCAGTCTTCCCAAAACTGCTGTGGCGTGGATCACTCGACCCCAGGCTGCAGTCCCTCTAAGGACAGGCTGCTCTAGTTTGGAAGTAAGGGCCCTGTCCCTCTACCTCTGGAAGCAGGGGCCCTCTCTCTCTATTTGGGTCTCCCAGGGATCACTGCCCCCTCCAGCATCCACCCACTCTGGCATGAGCACTTTTCCTACGGGCTGTGAGTGGATCTCTGCAGGATCCCCCATGGACTTCATGCATTACAGGGGGACAGTTTCACCACAGTCCTCATCTCAGGTCTGATGCTGGAAGGAGCACCTCCTTCCCCTCTTTTTTTCTGCTGACCTTCATGTCACCATGTTGTTTTCTCCCACATGTCCTCATTTCCTCCTCTTCTCTGACGAGAAGAAAAACTGCTCCTTGTAGGTACCATTGTCAACAAGTTCTGCCAATTTAAAGATTCCTGCAGGATCCCACAGTGCTGAGAGGCTGATCTCGTCTAGGTTCCACGTGGGGGAGTCGCTCGTCACGTTTCTGCTGCCAGCCAGGTAACCCCACTGCCATGGTGTGGGTGGTGGTGGCCGCCGTGGCGCTGGCGCTATTTGATGTCTCTCTTCATGTGAGGCACTGGGAAGGGGAAGCCACCACCACTTCTGCCCTTCTGCCCATGGCATGGCTGGCTAGGGGTGGCCAGGCTGGCAAGGTCTGCCATGGGCCACATCAAGATGGCAGCAGCCACGGCTCATTGCCACCTCTGGAAAAAAACTGCACATGCAGTTTTGATTTTCTTCTTTAATATGTCATCACAGAGGCATTACCAACCTCTCTAACTGGGCCAGCAGCATGTCCATCTTCAGAGCCATCAGAGATTGGCTCTGTCAGACATCGTAGAAGCTTCTAGCAGCTTCTGACAGAAGCAGCTTCTGTGGCACTCCCCCATTACCAAAAGGCCAGGCTGTGTCAAATCAACACAAAGGGTCAGCTAAAGCAGTGTCTTTGTGTTCAGATTAAATCTCATGGGTTTTTTAATTTTTGGCTATTGTCTTATGTCTTGTTTCTGGGCACCACTGCTGAGAGCCTGGCTCTGTACTCATTCCCATCCATCAGCAATTTATACACATGACTAAGTTTACTCTGAGCATTCTCTTCTCGAGACTGAGCAGTCGCTGCTCTCCCAGCTGTTCTTATGGGAAAGATGCTCCAAAACCCTTCTCATAGTTGTGGCCCTTTGCTGGACTAAGTCCAGTAAGTCCATCCCTTTCTTGTACTGGGGAACCCAGAACTAGACCCAGTACTCCAGGTGTGGCCTCACAGGTGTTGAGTTTAGAGAGATCATCTCTTCCCCACATGCTTACAGTGCTTGTCATAGTGTTGCCCAGGAGTCTATTGGCCACCTTTCCTGTGAGATCTTACTGTCCATGGTCAGCTTGTTGTCTGCCAGGACTCTCACATCCTTCTCTGCAGAGCTGTTCCAGTCAGTCAGCCTCCAACATGTACTGGTGCCCTGCATTATTCCTGCCCAGATATTGAGCTCTGCATTTTTTCTTGTTGAACTCCACAAGATTTCTCTCAGACAAATTCTCCAGCCCATCCCGGTACCTTTGAGTGACCGTATAACCATCTCATACATCAGCCACTCGTCCCAGTTTTGTCTTCGTGATTCATGCACGAAACTGTAACTAAAATCTAGTATTTTGACATCACATAAATTTGCAAAAGGCATCAAAACTTCTTAGACGCCTTTGGACTCAACATCACAGTCTAGTTACAGTTACGTACCAAATGAGCCTTGTAATTGTCTCTGGTGCACACACTTAATCTTCAGCAAAGGCACAATAACATGACAATGTTTTTCTCTCATGGTGACCTAATTGCATCCCCTTAACTTGTAAACTAAAAATACATCCATTCCGGACCAGCTGAAGTGTTATTGCTACTTTTACTGCAGTAACTTTGAATATGTTGTGGTCCCAAGTGTCTGCCACTGAGGATGTGAACACATACACAGGTCTAACAGCTGTGATCATCAGATACAGATCCTATAGGGGTCTGCATAATACATATATTCCAAGGAAGTGGACATCCTCAGAACACATCTGGTCCCACCAAAGACAATCAGCTAGCATACAGATTGTGGTGCTTTCCTTGCACATCCTACATTTAATCAAGAAAGATGAGGTTTCTTTGGAGGAAAATGCTTTTGGGTCTCATTCTAGAAAAGGTACCACCAAATGCAGAAATACATGGCCTTGCCACTAACAGTAGGGCTAACAGTGAGCTGTCTTGTTTACAATAGCTGAAGACAAATCCTGGATCTTCCATAAATTTTTCATTCCCCTCTTTGTTCACTTCTTTACAGTAATTTTTCAAAGTGTGAATTTTGCTTTGGATCAGAAAATTCAGAATTTCAAAGAGGTCATGTGGTCTAACTTGACTTTAGTAAGGTTTTTGACACTCTCCCATAACATCCCCACAGAACAAGTGATGCAATACAGGTTAGAGCACAAGTCTAGTTGGAGACAAGTCAGTAGTGATGTACCTCAGGATTCAGTACTGCGGCCAATCCTGTTTAACATTTTATCAATAACTGATGATGAAGCTGAGTGCTTCTTCACCAAGTTCACAGGTGTGTTCAGTATGCAGAAGAGAAGGTTATAGAGAGGCCTTGTTCCAGCTTTCCAACACTTGAAGTGGCCTACAAGAGAGCTGGAGGGCGTCTTTTTACATGGGCGTCTAGTGCTGAGACAAGGGGCAAAGGCTTTAAACTGAAAACAAATATGTTTAGATTAGATAGTGAAAAGAAATTCTTTACTGTGAAGTTTGTGAGGCACTGGAACACATTAACCCATGTAGTTGCGTTTGCCCTATCCCCGGAAATGTCCAAGGTCATGTTGGATAGAGCTCTGAGCAATCTGTCTAGTGAAAAGTGTCCCTGCCCTCGGCAGATGTGTTGGAACTAGAGGATCTTTAAGGTCCCTTCCAACCCAAACCATTCTATGATTCTATGATACAAAACATGTCACCAAGACATTTTTGAAAATGCAGTCTGTGGTTTTCTTTTTTAGGATTATAATGTCTTAAAAGGTAATGTCACATCCTGAAAAGAATCAGCTTATGCTTTAGAGATAGGGAGCTGTGCACGAATGCATATCCCATGACCAGATCCCAATCCGTTTGTGCATAATGATGTAAATCAAGCCACAGCAAAGAGAGTGGAGGTTGGATCACTCCTGGAGATATCAGGATTTTTTTGCAAAATTTGAAGTATTAGTAATTTTAATTTGTTGGAATAAATTCCTTCTTAGTGAAAAAACCCTCGCTGATTTCCTCAATTAAATCAGGAATATGCTTCTTCCTTCTCCTTGGAGCTCTAATTAGAGCAGAAAAACCCTTACCTCTACTTTCAGATCCAAAAGGCAAAATTCTCCCTCTGGTCAAATGGAGGGCTTTGTAGAATGTGGTTTTCATTTGCAAACTCAGCTCCTCTGAGTATAAGAGAGGAAAAGCATTGTCTATGTACTTATTTAGTCTACAAGTTGAAATTTGTGGAATTTTTCCACTAACCTGCTTGGAAGCATTACTGTAGCCTAATAGAAAACTGATATAAGCACTAAGCATGTATGTGTTTAGAAAATTTTGGTTAGTAGGACATTGCTTTGGGGGTGGAACAGCCTGAGTAGTACTTCACCTCAGAGCCAAATTTTAAGTGTTCTCTTCTTCTGATACTCATTTTAATGGATTCAGGTGTAAACTTATTTACTCTGGCCCAAAAGTCTACCCCTGATAATTTGGTTCAAAATATAAAGGTCTTTTGTCTACCCATGAGATTTCTACACCTCAAATTAGTTAATAGCACACTAATGCATCATTCATGTCAAGAAATTATTTGTATTTTCTGTCTCCTGCTATAGTGACATGGGAAAATTGAAAATAAAAATCAAAAGCCTACAGCGTTACTCAGATCATTACTATGACATCAGAACTACAGCTGTACTAGCACTCCACACCCCAAATCCACTTTTTTTGAAGTAATTCTTTAAAAGAAGAAATGTTAGACAAATACAAAAAATATGTTATTTTTAGGTGCCCTGTAGGGAGAAAAAATTGAGAGAAATCTCTTGTGTGCTTCTTGGGAGTTTTGAGACTTAAATCTAATAATTTTGGGAGTACTAACAACATACAAATGTTTTCAAATATTATAAATGTTTTGACACATGTCTTTGAAAGTCTTGGAAATTCACTACTCTAATTTCATTCCAAGAATGAAAATTTCCTGGAGTTGTGCAGTGTATTTCATCAAGGGTGCATACTGAGCAGATTAGTCCTCTTTAATGACTTTTAGCTTTCTTTTACGTTAAGTGAGATTCACACAGTATGCAACAGCAGGAAATGTTTGCAAATCTGTTTTCTGTCAGGATCATAGCAGAACTTAGGTTGGAGACAACTGTCAAGTTTCCTGAACAGTTGTTCCCTTGTACTTGGGTACAAGCTGAGGAAGCTTACATGCCCAGTCTGAGGCTTACCAGTTCACATAAGGTGTCTGGCCTTATTTCCTGCACCTAAGTTCCTTGTTAATAGCTAGTGTCAGGACATCTGGATTTTAATGCAACACCCCCAGACATCCAGATACTATGAGAATACCGTGGGTCTGCTTCCCATATCTTTTCAATCAGTCCTTCTCAGATGGGGTTATACCATGCTGCCTGCCACATTGATTTTCAAACTATAAGCCACAGATCTTCCTGTGGAGGTCTTTCTTCAGGGCTAGAATGTGTTCAGTCAAAAAATTTACATCATATATGTGATAAATCAACTTTCTTTGATGATGTTTCCAGAGTTACCCATAAATGCTAGAAATTTTAGCTTTGTATTAAAAGATGTGACACATAACACAGTAGGTCCATGTCTCAGATCTCAATATTAATGACATGATTTTATCAGCTGTTCAGCGTCTGTTTCACGTTCTGCAATAATCTGTGCCTCATTTCTTATCTTCCCTCCCTGACAAAATATTAATAAAGCTTTTTCTTATGTTTCTGACCTCTCCTGCACTTTCAGCCTTCACAGACATCTTCAAAGAGACTAGAACAGATGCATGGGAGTTTCCTGCACTGTGAATTTCTGCAGGCTCAGCTGTGGGGAACACCAACATTTCTTAAAGGAATTGATGAGACAGTTGCAGGTACACATGGCATACTCCAGGAACAGTGGAAAAAAAGACAGTATCAATTACCTTTCTCAGGACAGCTGTATGTGAGCTATAAATACAATGTCTCCTGAGCTGTGGGTCTGGCAAAACTATCAAACTTCCATGACTGTAGAAATTAACTCTTGCTTTACTCCGGGGCCTGCTTTGACTGCTGGTCCACTGCAGTCTGAGGCATCATGCCAGTTCCATTTTTCCCAATGCCAAACATACACCCTTACTTGCCTTTGCTACTAATAGTACAAACGTAATGATTCCACCACAAATCTGGCTTATTCTGACAACTGCATGAGAGAGAAAAATATCCCAGTGAATTACCAAGGCCATGTGACTTTTCCCATTTGTAAAATCTGCTGTTTTCCCTGCATAAGAAGTATGTTAGATTGTGACTGATGAATGGATGTGTTGACTAGGTTACTCGTCCTTTTCAGTAGTTCAAAATTAAAGTGTGAGTTTCGTACCTTGGATCTGTGTTGGATCTGTGTCTGGGAAGATACTAATATGTTTTATCACAGTGCCAAAGGATTTGGAGAATGAAAACAAAATATACAAAATGGGATACAAAAGAGCTAGAATGGAATGAGAAAAAAAGTTTGAATTTATCAGATTGTTCTTATTTCTTATGTTTATTTTTGAAAATCAGAACAGTTCAGATTTTAAACAACCACTTATTTATTTATTTTGACCATTCTATTTGTAAGTTAGAATTGTAAATTAGAAGTTAGAATACACTAAGACTGTGGTGATGCCCAGGAACAGACCTGCTAGTTCCATTTTACATATTCATTGTATGTACATATATTTACAGTACTGCAAAGGAGTACAGATAAGGAAATGGAGGGAGGACAAATCTCTTTTTTTTTTCCTATAATGCAGGGCATCCAAATCCATTTTTCTCTGATATCATCTTTCCTGGGATGGCAGCTGCCTCAGCAGTTTTCATTTCTGCAAGTCCAAGAAGCTATTGCAAGGTGCTGCATTACTGAGGCATCTTTAACAGGCCCTGTGCATCACCAGCACAGCTCTTGGGAAATTACTGGTCTAGCTTAAAATACTCAGGAACTGTCTTCTGAAGTACCTGCATGTTCTTTGTATGCTTTGCTTTTTCTTAAGCTAAAAGAACTTCCAAGAAAATCAGATCCATTATATAGTGTTAGTAAATTAGTTATCTGAGCTCAGACAGGAGACTCAGCTCTTCCCTCTGTATCATTAATTGTGTGAAGGTCAGAAAACGTTACAGTACTGTTAATGAGTTCTGCCTTCAGCTGTATTGAGGGATGTTGGAAGTTCTGTCCATGCTGTCCATGTGCAGTCATTGAAGCAGGTAGGATGGCAGAGTCGTGGGTTATTAATGGACAAGACTTTGTGCCCGTCTTCTTCAGATTACTTCTATCATAGTCATCTACTCCTTTCCCATCAATATCAGTTGACCTTATACAACTGAGACAGCCCCTACATTATTTAAGGTTTTAAATTAAAGTAATAAAACTTTTAAGTGCACTTCTGGTTCATGGAGCATGATTACAACATGATTACAACAGCTCTCAAGGGCAAAGAGCTCCAACAGAATGGCCATTTTGTGGCACCAGCTGTCACTGCCTCCTGTCCTAGCACTGTGGGCACTGCTGGTGGCACCACTGTGGATAGGTCTAAGGTCAGTTGGTTTCTTCTGCTGTTCTCTTGCGGAGCTCAGAACATAAACAACTGTTCCACTAGATAAACAAGATTTCGTTCACCTTTTTCACTCCATTTCCCTGTGAGTAGATATCACAATGGATTAAAACATGCAGTGTCATGTTAAAGGGCTTTTTTAATAGCTTGGAAGTGAAACCTTGTCCACCTATACATTTTGCCACCAATAATTTTGAGGTAATTAAAGTACTTTCAGTACTAGAGTTTTCTGTATGCACTCCATACATGTATCACCAGCAACAGTGCAGTGGCTATATTTCTGCTACATCCTGAACTGGATCTGCTACATCTTGAACTGGATCTGATTTCTGTCATGAATCTTGTTAGCCTGTCCGTCTTGGCAGATAGATGTGTCATCTTCCTCCCCTTCAAGTTTTTCTTATATTCCAGCCAAGGAACAACATCTCTCCTGAAAAGGCATTACTTCAGATTATTTAACCTCTAAGAACTTTCTAGAGAAAAAAATAAAATGTTCCTAGAAGTGATTAATACAAGGCAGTACCAGTATCCTCTTTCTCTGCATGTCTCTAATAAGCTCTGTAGGGAAAGATCATAATACAACAATTATGCCAACTGCCAAGAAGACAGCACAACAGTCCCTTAGCAAACTGATATCCAGGGTCAGAAATTTTTCTTTAAATCTTATCTGAAATTCCTTCTATTTTATAATTATTTTAACCCTTTCATTGCTATAAACTGTTCATCTCCCATTCCACCCTCTCTGGTATTTAGAAAGGTTCATTACAACTACTTTTTCAACCCCCTCCTAAATCATCCAAGACATCTCTCAGTATTTGGACTGGTGGAACTATTGTTGAATTCCACACTTTAGTCCCTTTGTTGGTTTTTTTTTTCAAATAATCTTTTTTCAATGCCTCTCCAAAGCAAGAGACTAATATTTGACATGTTAATCCAACTCTTATTTAATCACGTAATTAGAAATTGAGAATTTTCTGCCTTGAAGTTTTTGGTGATATTTAAATAGAATGAACAGATGCTTAGGCATTACTTGCATGCATCTATCTCTTGCAGTCTCTCCCTCACACTGCCCCCCTGTCATGTGCTAGTTTTTTTCATTTCATTTGTAAGACATTCTTCTGTTGCATTTATACAACATACTAGTGGAATAACAATCACTTGTTCCAAAGAAGAGCAATTAATGAAATTTCTATCAAGTCTATTGAAAAGGTAATTGCTACAAGCTGCCATAGAAATCCTTTTCCTTTACAGTAAGTAATAATGACATTTGACTAGACAGAATAACTACTGTTACAGAAGAATTGACAGAATAAGAATGGACGACTTCTAGTAAAAACACTCAAGACAGTAGATAGTGAAAAATCTCATTTGAGAGACTGCATATCACTATGTGTTTGGGATTTCCATTTGCCATAGCTTTTTCATTACCTGATCTTCTCTGCCAACATCTGACGTGGAACTGTCCTCCTAATGAGACTTAGCTAAAGAGGTTATTCAATAAGCTGGGGAAAGACTAGTTGCGAAAGATCTTTCCAAGCCCCATGACACAATAAACATGAGGAAAAAATAAAATTATGAGATGGATATCAAGTGAAAGATGTTTGAGAATGAACAGATGAGCTGTGGACAGTACATCATGCTGTCTGAAGTCCTACATGTGAGTGGTATTTCAGTAGACAGTTGTGAATTACTTATTCCATCCTGATAGTCTTGTTCATACACAAGTAATGTGGTATTGCATTTCCCAGAGAGTTCCACAGAGCATCAGGAAAAAAAAGGAAAATATTCACCATTCAGCTTTTGGAAAAAGCATCAGAAATTGCTGTTGAACCTAGTTTGGAAACTGAAATTTCAGGGAGAACATGAAGAAAATGACCTTTCAGGAGATTATTGACAGTCAGGGTAAACTTGTACTACAAAATCATGCAAATACAAGGGCAAAATGGGGGAGAAAGGGTTCAGAGTCTGAAACGGGGAGATGGAAAAATCATAGATGACTCAAAAATATCTTCAGTAAAGCAAAGGCTCTGAGTTCAACACAGTGATTCCCTCACTGCTTATTTTCTGAATTGTATACAGAAGGATTTTCCCTTCAAAAAGTGAGCATAGACCAAGGACAAAAGGAAATACTGGGCCAAGAACAAAAGGACAGAGGACAACTGGCTTTGGAATCCTTTCTTTTCAGAAGCCCTGAGAAAAACATTCTTCTGAATTCATGTTTGAACTGTCCCAGTTTTATAGAACAGCAGAAAGGACCTTTCCCTGGAGTGAAAAGGAAATTTTCTTGTTTGTGTCTATAACCCAACTATTAAATAATGACAAAATTTACATGGAAATATGATGAAATCTTGTCTTACACACGTGAGATGCCTTCCTTTCCTAGCAGTAGCTGATTAGGGTTGGTATAGCTCATGGAACAAGTATGCAAATTTAGATTCTCTTAGATACATAGAGGAATAAGAAAATAAGCAACAAGCTTGCTACACACTGCTTGTGCAAGCAAAAAGCTTGCTCAACACTGGAGCTAGAATTTGGTGTTCACTCCTCAGATAAAAAGCATGTCAGTCTTCTGAAGGTAGGAGAAAAGTACGGCAACTAATTCAAAACTTTCACTTGCATCTGAGAAAGATTGTTTTTATGGCCTGACCACCAGCTCTGTGATAACCAGTGAATTAAATGAGAACTCTCAGTAGTAGTAGTAGTAGTCAGCACTGTTTTGGGGTTTTTTTCCCCTAGCATTTTTAAAGAATAGATATTACCTTTTTGAAACAACACATAATATGGTTCACCCCAGCAATAAAATAACATTACTTCTTTTATATAAGACATTGTGCTCCCCTTAGAAGGATTGCCTGCTGAAATTCTCTATATGCATTTTAAGAGTCACCTATGGTTTTCTATTTTTATATGTTTTATGCAACATTCTCTTAAAAAATTTTTGCTCTCCTGGATGTTCATCAGTCATATCATTTCTATGATGTAGTGACCACATATTGCAGCCAGAAGAGCCAAAATGGATATGAAGAAATAAAGTGTGAACACCTGGGAGAAGTTGAGAATTATTTATCTAGTGACCAAAGAAATTCCCCAATTAATCAATAAGGCTGCTGGCAGTTTGGAGCTGTTTCAAAAGTGTTTTGCCTATGAATCAACATTGTGGTCATAGCTGAGAAGGTCTAAAAGCCATACAGTTCTATTCTTCAGGAACTTTTGTTGTTATGTTTTTTGTTACAATTGGGAATTAGATAGGAAATTAGATAACAGAACCCTGAGAGGATTGTGTGCAGTTGATACGCACCATACTTGAGTTGGTTTTTATCTTCTAAAACTAACAGAGAAATATACCATGTGACTGTCAGTAGTGTGAACTTAGAAGGACCTTGAGCCAGACTCTTCCTTTGGGCCCTCGGTCACTTAAGGAGAACAACTATCAGTGCTAGGAGCTGGCTAAGTGGCATCGAGAAAAGTCACATCTTGATCCTCAATTGTAGCTGTGTTACAAAAGGAGTTAAATAGCCTAGCCTTTTATGGATTAAAGATAATGATCAATGTGTCGTGCAGATAAAGTGATGATCCTGTCAGCTTCCACCAATCTTCAGAAGTTTGAGAACAGCTAAGAAGTACTGCAAGAGATGGACATGGTGACACTGAAATTTGTAGAGCAGCAATAAAAAACACCAGGGGGTCGAGGTATGATTGTTGCTGTTGAACAGAGTCAACCACTGCACCAAATTTTAGACTAAATCTCTCATAATGTACTGAAAAAGAGCGCCTGGAAGCATAAATCTGTGTGCACAGTTGCATGTATTCCATTCTGTAGAATGATATGACAAATTCTAAGGATGTAGGTGTTATCCCCTAGGGAAGTCTGAAGATGATAAGTACTGGAAGTCAGAAGATCCCTGTGATTGTTTCCAGTCCTTCACAACACCCTTTTCACTCCCAGATCTCACAGGACCACAGCACAAGTCTCGCAAGAGCATAGTGAACAACTCTGGAATTACAGTGCTGTACCTCAAGCCAAAGCCATTTGGTCATTTGTACCCTATGCATTTTTACAGGCCACTAAAGTGAACACATTTTATGTTCAGTGGCTACTGATAAAAAGTTCTGGAACAATATGTTTCATATTTAAGCTTAGTTTTATTTAAATCAGACTATTACCTTAGGTAGCTTTATCTAGTAGTATTTCAGGGAAGTAGTTTTGAACATGTACAATTTAAAAAAAACTGTTGCAGTGCAGCATTTCACTTTGGAAGGGTTTTGAGGTCCTTGTACAAGAAAGAGTAGAAGAGAGAGACTTGATTTTACTGGTTGTCTTGGGTTTTCTTCTTTTGCAAGTGTATGTGATACAAAATAGAGAACACTGGGCAAAAAAGGAGAAGAGTACTAAGAGCTTCAAGCTGGAGACTGTAACATAGAAAACATGGAAGGTGAATTGCAGAAGACTAGACCAATTGGACTTCAGTAATTCAGACCTTAACTTTGTTCTGCTAAAATTATATGGGCAGAGAGGTAGATAGATTAACAGATTTTAACATCATTTGGTGTCTTTCATGATGATCTCACTTAAGCCTTTTTGGTATAATAGCCACAGAATTGCATTTTATGCTTCAGTGGCTACAGCTGAATTAGGAAATATTTTATAGGAAAACTTAAGGGACTAATTAGAAATACTGCAGTTTTGAAATGCCCAGGGATGGAGGAGAATCCATCATCTCTGTTCAAACTCCGTACAGTAAATTATATTACCAGTTTACCTGTTCAAATATGTTTAAACTTGGGGATAGATTGAGGGAGGAAAGAAAAAATAAATTACTTGTGAAAGTTTAGTGGTAATCCAAAGTAGATAACCAAACCTAATTATGCTGCTTTTGTGATCTAATTTTGAATAACACTGCAGGCTTTCCTTTTGGAGCAGCGTATGTGCCATCTTAGTTTGAGAAATTAGTTTTCTTCTGAACTGAAATCAGTGTTGTGTCATAGTTTAGTCCCACTAACTTTGTAGTTAATAGTTGTTTTAGCGCTTTGTTCGATTCATCTTCTATTCCTTCTCTTCTATTAACTATTTTAATTTAAAAAAAACTGTAAAGCCATGATGTAACTACAGAGGGAATCTTAATTTTCAGTTATCTTGAGAAAAAAGTTAGTAGCTATCAATTATGTTATCAATTGCTCAGTCATGACAGTAGGACATATCTGGATAGAAGTCAATTCTTATATATTGTATTTTCTTATGTGTAACAAGCTAACATGGAAAAAAAAAGGAGCTTAACAGTATGTACCACCCAGTGCAAACCTGTGTCTGTGGCACTGGTAGTGAATGTTATTTCAGTCTCTAAATGGAAGCATCATTCTGAGTGCAGGTTTCAGAGTACAGCAGCTTTCAAAAAAATGCAAACCCCACACCTATCATCCCCAGACCATACTTGTATTTATTCAGCCATGTCTGTCTGAGTAATTTGTGTGGTTTTATGGTTACCAGCAAAGCAGCACCAACATGACACTGGAAGGACAGGCTGGATCCTAGCACAGCTTGCTCACTGACAGGATCATTACCCAGTTTAAAAAGGCAGGGGCAAAGCTTACCCAATGAGCATAACAGTTTGCAAAGGGATTTCATTTGGAGTCAGAAGAATTCCTGTCACAGGAATCTCCTTTCATGTTTACTGTAGGATCTTTATAACTGACTACTCCAGGGAAATAACATTGCATAATTAGTAGGCTCTTGACTAAGTTGACAAGACTGTCAGGCAAAAAAAAAAAAAAAACCCAAAAAACAAAAACATGAAGGCACAAGTTTTAGAATAAAATTCCATTATTTCCAGGTTTTATGAACTTTTCATTAAAAGATATGGAATGGTGGCAATACCTGTTTGCTCTCTTTTAAAAAAGTTATGTGAGTTCTTCCAAGTTAATTTATCAGGTGCAGAAGTTTCAACATTGACAGCCTTTGAAAACATGTCTGTCCACAGAAAGCATTATTTATTACTATCGGTGTGCATTGACACAATCCGGTAACCAAGGGAACTGCCAAGTGACAGCTGAAATGCAAAGAGTAGATTTATTTCATTACCTCACCAACAATGCCAGGTGGCAGAGAGACACATGGAGACACAGGCTCTGTTAGGCTTAGGTCATCCTAGGGGCCAGTGCGGGGGGAGTGCTTGTGGCCTGCCTCACTGTAACAGAAGGCTTCTTGAATGTCTGTGAGAGTGTGTTATCTCTCCATAGGAATTCCACTTCTCAAAACAGGCACAGGGCGAACAACACTAGGCATAATAAATGGAGTTTATTTTTTCCCACACTGACATTTTTAGCATTCCCAGCTGCTAGGTCACTTTGGTCTAAACTATTCCCTCCTCCTCCCCAAATTTTCCAGTTTTAACCATTTGCTCCCAAAAGTATCAATTCTCAGGAGTTCTTGCTGCCGTGACTTCCACAGCTGAGCCCACAGCAATAGAAAAGTCCTCTGTTCTACCTTTTTTCCCCCCCAATTCCCAAGGTGAGAAATAGAAATCATGGCCTAGATTCTGTGTTCATTCTGTGCTTCGTGCCTCAAACAATATCCTTACTGCTGACAGCTTCCTGTAATAGCTGTGGCATTGTTTTTCTCTGCATTAATCTGTATTCCTTTGCCATATGAATAGTTCATTGATTATCCTTATTTGCTCTACAAGTGAGAGAATCTTTGCATTATGAGTTCTGTATATATGTGTAGCTCTTCTGTACTCAATCTGATGATACACTATGCCATGGAAGACCCCAAGATAATCAGATTGTGAAATAAAATAACCTTAATTCTCCCCTCTGAGTATTGTTTGTATTCTGAATAACAATTAACAGAACTAGTAAGACATTATGTGAGTACTCTAGGCACAAGTTGTCAGTGCTGTTAATATAACTTCTGAATGAGACATCAGCACATGGTTAAACGGTGCTTGCTAAGATCCTTTTTGAGCTCAAAGATCAGTAAGTTGCATGTATGTCAGATCTCTTGATTTTTCTTCCTTCATTGAAACTATTTTTCCATACAAAATCACACTTCTCTGAGGCTAAATATCCTCCTGGTAGTTCTGCTTTTGTGTACAAAGGAGTCAGTCTTTGATAAACTGACTCAATAAACATACAAATGTAAATGGATCACAAATGTATAATAAGGAGATAGCAGTGAATTATTAACTAATGTTGTTACAAACAGACACTTTTGGAGTCACAATGCTGATTTTGCCCTAGTTACTGATTTTACACATACAACTTTTATAAATCTTTTAAACAATTAAGAAATACTTCACGAGAAGTTTCATATAATATTGTTGCCAGAAGCTAAGTTGACCTAAGTATAATACCTGTCTCAGCCCTTTCCCTACCTTCATTAGTAAATCTACCCTCTGTTCTTGACAATGACGTACACAGGTGGAGAAGTGTGAACCACCCAAACTTCAGAAAAAGCTTTAGTCAAAAATTTAATAACAGGAAACGTGTTAATGAAGAAACTGACCAGAAATGTGATGTGCCTTTGAGCAACCTGGGGTAACAGACCTGAGCAACTCCCTTCACATGGCTTTTAGCTTTAATGCCAAAATGTTACAGATCTGGAAAAAGTGAAGCTATTAGTTAAGTGAATAAGGAAATAAATTGTGACATACTCTTATAAACCAAAGAAGTCTAATTCATCACAAACATCAGGGAATCAAGAAAACTCAGTTGTCTTTGTCCTAGAAAAAAAGCGGGGGGGAAAAAAGGGAAAACAGATTTTTACAAACAAGCAGAAGAAAATATGTTGGTCAGCTACAGATATTTTTCAGAAGTGCAAATGTCAATTAAGTATTTAGAAACGTCTTGAATAAGGAAAATTTTCTGCATAGAGGTAAAAGACAATAATTACTTCTCTCTAGAAAAACTACAACATTCTTATAAGACTGGTTTTTATTGTTTTCTTTCTGTGGCTGTTTTTTGCAGGTGTTGCTGCTTTGGATTCCAGCATTTCTGGGAAGATTGGTTTGCGAGCAGTTGTATATTATTTCTGCACTACAGTCATTGCTGTAATATTAGGTACTCTGTGATTCTGCAACTTTTTAAATCATCAGCATTGCCTAATTACAAATGTACTGCACTGTGACATTACTAATTTCTCAAGACAGGATGTGGAGATGAGATGGGGAATCATACCAGATAATCTGACATTACCTGTAGTCAGATACAGAGAGAAGCTAGTCCTGCTGTCCATGGTTGGGCTGTGTTCATATCCAGTGTGAAGCCACAGGCAATTTCACCATATATTTCAGCTCAGGGAAGATTAGGAGCTGTCTGCCGAGGTAAAAAGTGACCAGCAGTGAGAAAGCCAAATGATTGTCAAAGGCCAACCTTAAATACAAAGTGAATTTCCTCAACAGCAAAACTGATACCTTGTTCCTGATTCTCAGATTGGAAAATATGTAGTGTGTCACACCTAAAAGAATGACAGAAAATACTGGTTCCCTTGTCGTCTTATTTCTTTCCTTAAAGGTTTTTTCCCCTTCTGTCACTGCCAGGCTCCAATCCTGTATCTCTGAAATTCACATCTCTTCTTACAGGAAGTTCATTCCTGACAAGCAACATTGACATGTTCTGTATTTGCTTAAAGAAACATCCTCAGCCAGCCTTCTTAAATAAGAAACAAAATAAAACAATCTATCTCATAGGCCTCGGTAATTTCTGTGAATACATAAGAAGGAATATTATTAAAGACTAACATTAGTATGTATCTAACTTAGAAATTGTCCCAGCTTTGGGTGAGGTGTTAAACCAGACAATCTCCCAAGGTTCTTCCTATCCTAAATTGTTCCATGACGTTATGACATTACTTGTTTCATAATGCAGAGCTATGCAAATGCAGTACTGCTTTTATTCATTAGGAAGACTTTTTCCTGCCTGGTTGAAGGGTCATCCAAACACCTCCTTCTCCCTTCTTTCTCCTTTCACTGAAATTTAGTACTTTCATTTGCTTTGGCTTTTTTTGGACTTGTGTAAGGAAGAAAAGAAAAAAGAGAAAAAATAATATGCGTTTGGACAATAATAGTAGTAAAAATGCTTAAAATGAATCCACGAAAGTAAAAGAAAAAATTGTCATTGATTTCAGTATTTACAAGGTCAAATCTAGTATTTCTTAATCTACAGTTTTTTATTTCTTTCATTTTCTGAAGCCCTTCTCTTACATAACTATATTGCTACCTAACTTTAATAAAACAACCTATGACTTTGGGGTCACAGGACAGTGCACACTTGTATTCATATCTGAAAACTAGTAACAAGAAGAGCTACATAAAGGAAAAGGGAAATAGCAATTAAATATATTCACTCTGCAAAAGTTGCAGCAGAGCAACTGAAGCAGCATCTGAAGCCCAGCTAAAGTAATTTACCCTCTTGGTGAGCAGTAGTGATGTAGTATGATACATATGAAAACAAAGCTAAAGTGATGAAGTCTAGGGGCAAAACTGCAAGCAGCTCCTATATGAGGGGAACCCACACATTTAAGGACACCACCTGCAGACTTTTCTTTTCTGCACATACCAGCAGAAGCACCCAGGGAAAGTGTTTATTGAGTTGAGCTCACAAAGGGTTTGGCTACACAGGATATACTGAGGAAGAATACACCAATGCCTCTGCTTGCACTGTGAGCTCTCTGCTTCTCCTTCTGCAGGGATTATCCTTGTTGTGGCCATTAAACCTGGAGTGACTCAAAGAGCAAGTGATATTGACAGAGTGGGCAGTACCCCAGAAGTCAATACCGTTGATGCCTTGCTGGATCTGATCAGGTGAGATTTTAATTTTTAGTTTCCATATCCCATTTGCAGAAGTCCAAACAAACACAAATAAAGTTGTGATATGTAATACAATAAAATGCCTTCTGATACTCTTTGGTCGAATAAGGGGAGAATAACTTGTATTTCAACAAATTAAACATTTTAGAATATACTCAAAGCAGTTTGTTTAAAAAAAATTCTCTTTACACCATAGATTTGGCTAATGAACCAGTGACAAAAACCCCTTCCTTCACAGAAATTGACATGCAAGATTTATCTATTATGAGGAAAAGATCCATAAAGGATTGGTGGATTACTGGCAGATTACTGGCGGATTACAGAAGCTGGCTTGCAGCTTCTGTGTCATCCACCTAGACAACCAGCTGAAATTGCAGAGCTGTGGTTCCCCTCCTCAAAGCAGCATGCAGAGTAACAGATGCAGTATGTAAAGATTTTCAAGGGTTCCACAGTCAAGAAGTTTGCTGCATCACCAGTATCTAAGGCAACTTTATAATGTGTCTTTCCCCATTAACATCATGGACAATGATAGATACTTTGAAGTGGTTAGAAGAAGGAAACCCCTAGAAAAGTCTGCAGAAGACGTGCAGGTTTTCAGAGCTACTCTGTATAAGGAATTTGAGGAAAAATAACACCAATAAAGACTGCATTTCCAATAGAGGCTAGAGGCTAGGTGGTACCTTCAAAAGTATTTCTCTTGATTTATTTTTCTTCTGGTGTATTTAGTCTCTGTTCTGGATCACTATTCCTGCCCACCATTTTGGTTTTGTAGAATTTTTACTTAATCTGTCATGTAAGAATCAACCGCCGTATATCCAGTAGTTTGGGGGTTTGGTATAGATTATAGCTCAACTTCTTGCAAAAAAACTTAAAGACTGTAAATTAGCAGTTAAAAGATCTGAAATTCTCTTCTGAAGGAACTAGAATTTCCTACATATTTATATTCAACAATATGGATAAAAATAATGGATTTAGGATTCAAAACCAGTCTTGTAAAGATGAAGGAAAAACCCACACTTAAACAAACTGATTTTTCTTTTGAATAGATTTTGCTTTAAAAATTTGAAAACTAAAGGTGGGACTTTGTGAAAGATCTGTAGGGGAGATAAAAAACTTCTGCTTCAGTATAGAAAATGCATTTTCTGCACTGGACTGGATATCTTCCAAATACCTAATTGATGCTTTCTCTTTACAATTGTTTGAATCTGAAATTGCCATTTGGAAAGGAGTCACACAACTGCATTGCACTAAATCTTCTAATTTTTTTGTGTGTGAAAATGGTCCTTGACACCAGAATAACACAGGAGAATTTACCATTAACCAAGATTAATTTCTGAATTCAAAACTACAATAGAGCACACCAAATATCTTATTCTTATAGCATAGCCTTTGTAAGAGGTTTTTTATTTTTCTCTTCTGCCTATATTTGACATATCCTATAAAGACGGTGTGTCCTGTATTCTTTATGCAAGTCAAGGAGATAATGTAGCAGGGAAAAAATACACTGGGTTTAGTAGCTTACCAATAGAAATGTCAAATACTAAAAAATAAGCCCAAAAGTTCAACAAGTAGGAAAACAGTCATTGGGACTCTTAAATCCTTAATTTCTTTGGAAAAAAGAAATCTATCTGTCTGTCTGTCTATCTATCTATCTATCTATCTATCTATCTATCTATCTATCTATCTATCTACCTATCTATATCTGCTGATGCTAAATATACTCCTTTCCGCTAAAAGAAGCAAAACATGATCTATTTTTAAGTGTCAAATTTTATCATTTTGTTTATAGTAAAGAACTGCTCCTTAGTATGTTGTAGTATTGAAATGCTTCTATGCTTGTTAACAGGAATATGTTCCCAGAGAACCTTGTTCAGGCCTGTTTCCAACAGGTAAGTTTGAACATCCTTCTTTACTTCTGTGGTTTTCACTGTTAACCACAAATTATTTTCTTGCATCACAAAAAGGTTGTCAGGCAAGACTTATTTCTGAGAAATCCAGGAATATCTTCATCTCCTATAAAAAGGTGGGGGTTTAAGGCATCTTGGTTCCATTTCCATTATGATAAACACTCTGCTATCAGCTATTAAGTCCCAAAAAGGCACTGTTTAAGAGCTGGATGCAGAAACCAAGCAGCGTATAAGACAAGACGTTTCCTTTTGGGACAACAAGAGTTAGAAGAACCATCTTAGGAGGATCAGTTTCCTTAAGTGTTCTTAAGGTCCCTCTGTGTCTGATGAAGTCTGTGTAAGTTAGCCCTCATCCTGAAGTGTCTCACATCTAATGTCCACTGCCAGACCAAATCCCTTGAAGGAAAAGGCTGGCAACTAGTAGTCTATTCAAGACATCTTTCAGGAAAAATAAGTGTTGCAAGATGAAAGAGGAAACTTCTGTCTATATATTAGACTTACCTGTTAACCTTCCCCAGAAATTTATATCAGGTATGTTGCTGTGCACAACTCACTTTATAAAACTTCTCCATGTAGTTTTTCTCATCATTACTGGCCACCCAACACTAAGGGGACAGGCAGGCTCTTTTAGGGGTCCTTGACAGAATGATGGTCATTCTAAACTAAATAGTAGTACTAAATAGTAGTTACTAAACTACTAAATAGTAGTTACTATTTAAGTCTTATTTTCTTAATGGATTATGATTAGTATAGCACAGAACTTACAATCAGAAATAGCATAGAATTTCTATGAGCAGAATCAGTGTAGTACAGGTTTATAATAGCACCATTTAACTTATGTTTTCTGATCACCTGGAGCCACTGCATATTTGGTCAAATCTTAATACTTGGTTTGCTGTATCAATATAACAACCACGATCTAGGCTTGAAAAACATATAAAAGAATACAGGTTGGTCACTCAGTCCTCAGAGGAAGCAGACAATGATAGAAGCATCCCTGACCACCAGGTCTCACTGTCCTGCAGCAGTTTTAGTACAAGTTACTCACTAGGACTTGTACCTGCTTGGTTTTGTGGACAGTGTACTTACTGCTGTTACACTTGCCTGTTCTGTGACTGCATCATTAACACCACTTGTCTGGCTAGGTGCCTGGAACATTTAAGACAAATAAGGACAGGAGTAGTCAGCCTAGTGCCAGGAATCTGGAGGCTAGCAGGGGGAGAAAGGCTAAGTCTGTTCGGTTTGTCTGCGTGGTGCACAGGACCTTGAAGACTTGGCAACGAGGGGAAAGGGAAATATGTAACCCATTTGACCACTAAAAATAGCTGTTTGCCTAGCATAATGGCATTAGTTACGCTGACCACATCACCAAGGACCTGGTTGCATCAGGTGCATCTGCTCTACAGACCTCTCCTGGCATGGCTGTCAGCAATTCTCTCCAGACTGTTTGTTCCAGCAAAAGTTCTTGCCATTGTCAGGAGCTCTAGCTCATGCCCCACAAGACTGCAGCACATCCACGGGGTATCCAAGATCCTGGGGAGCAGAATTCATAGCATATTATTTGTGAATCTCTTGTTTGATCTACAGCTTCTGAGGTACAGAGCCCTGATGGCTCACATGAATTGGGAAATAAAATCTTTCTCTATGTTTGGTACCTTCAAGTCAGATTGGTTAATTTTTCTCTTATTTTTACTGGGCAAAGGCTATGCCTTTGTCTGTTCTTCAGTTTTCTCATATTTCTAAATAAGTTCTTCTGGATTTTTTTTAAACTTTTCCAGTATAAAACCAAACGTGAAAAAATTAAAACTACAACTGCTGTGGGTAAAAATAGCTCCATGTTTCGAGAAGAATCCACTACCACGGCTATGACAGCAAAGGCTTCAGAGGTGCGACTTTTTATCCTTTTATTCCTTCATAATATATGAAGTAGGGAGCAAGAACATAGACTAAATTTGGTTTAGTTCATGTGGTTAGTGATGAAGAAGTGAATGGAAATGGCACATAGATGGATTTTAGCAAGAGCACAGAAGTTTATTAGTAAATTCTTAGAGGTCCTTCCAGTAGGTTTAAGAACATCAGAGGATCCCAGAGGTAATTGACGAGTCCAGAGATAATAGATGAAGATTGACTAAATTTATCTGCTTATGAATTGTCAATTTTCTGAGAAATTCAACATTCACTGTGGAAAGGCTAGGTATATATCACCATGAGATGTTTGAGTAGCAATGACTGTAACTTGAAGCACTAAAGAAAAAAATTAGTTGAAAATAATAATAAATCTCTTTTAATGGAAAATAAAACAATATAAAGTCTTTGTTAATTAATAGTTTGTTACTCTGAAAAAAAATGTACAGAAACAAAAGTGAAGAGATTTAACAAGCCTTTCATTAGAGGTGTGGAAAGCTTATGGGTGTTAATATTATATAAAGTCTAGACTTACTCTGGAGGAGAGGAAGAAAGGAATTCAATAGAATGTAAACACAGAACTATAAACAATACCAAATCAGTATACATTTTATTATACTCCTTCCAAATTTCACCTCAGAGTAATAATAACTTGAGAAGATGAGCTATATGAAGAGTCATTAATTAAATCCTGAACCAGAATGTAGTGAAGAATTGCACCCTTTCCTTCATATGTTCATGCTACACAGAAGAATGTATGAATACCTCTTTAGTGGGATTTTTATGTTATGTGCACACAATTCTCCTGTAAATTATGCAATTACACTGATGTCCCAGTTGTTAGGCAGAGGTGAATTTATCTTAAATCCAGATACAAACCTGTGAGTTGCTTAGAAACAAACACAAGGATTCTACATCTGTGTTTTGCTTTCCATTGGGGAGTAAATCTTGAGTGTAGGGGAGTACATCTTGAAAGCATGACTGTGGATACTAGACTTGAAAGCATGACTAGGATACAAACCCCATGTCAGAAGTCTATAGAAAGGACAAGACAAATTAGGGGTGCTTTACTCTCTGCTGAGGTTTGGTCAGATCCTTGC
The DNA here is from genome assembly GCA_013399835.1 of Leptocoma aspasia. Lineage (NCBI taxonomy): Eukaryota > Metazoa > Chordata > Aves > Passeriformes > Nectariniidae > Leptocoma > Leptocoma aspasia. Next base: position 235,483 of record VXAX01000384.1, read on the forward strand.
ATGGCTTTAAAATACAAAGTGTTCAGGTTCAGTTTAGTGTATTCCTGAACTTGCCCACTTGGCACTTTCAGAAAGCCAGTAGAGTGGCTGGGAAGGACCTTCATGTCTTTCAAAAAAATCTAAATGTGTTTTCATTTTAGAACTCTTGAAAGTAAATTCATTATTTTCAGATAGTATTTTTTTTCTCTTGATTCCAATTTACAGAACAAAACCCAAGAATATAAAATCGTGGGGATGTATTCCAACGGCATCAATGCGCTGGGGTTGATTGTCTTTTGTCTTGTTTTTGGAATGGTTATTGGGAAAATGGGAGAGAAAGGACAAGTGCTGATGGATTTCTTCAATGCACTGAATGAAGCTACAATGAGAATAGTTCAGATAATTATGTGGTAAGTCCAAGGATATACTGGCATTTTCCAACAACTTTTTAAAGTGGATTTTGTCATTGAAGAGGTAAGAGCAGACTCAGACTTCATGTTTGCTTTTGCATAGTGCTTTACAGAAAGCAACTTTCAAAGAAAGATGGGTAAAAGTTTTCCTTTCTACAGAATTTGATTCTTTTGAGGAAACTGGACACAGGGCTTCTACTTAATATATACTAAAGAAACAGTCCTATTGGTTCCCAAGAAACCTGAGTTTTTTAGACATTCTTGCTAGATGTTTATAAAAAACTAGTGCACTAGTCATTTGAGGACTCTTTTGAGGATAAGCATTACCACTCGTACAACGTTCTGAGTTTTGAACATTATTCCCTGACAGACATTATGTTCTCAGGACGGCTGTCCTTGGATCTAAGTCCTTTAGAAATCTGAATCAATATGCAAGCAACAGCACAAAGAAAAATTCATAATAGTATGCAAAGTACAACTTAGCATCATTTACCTCCTGCTAATGGGTTTTGTGAGACTACATTCTCATAATATTCTCAGAAAAGAAAAACAAATTTAAAATATAGAAACTCATCTGATAGAGTTTGGTTGGACTTCACAGCTGTTCATAGAATTTTGTCTGTGCAAATCACAATTACAGGATCAGCACTATAAATACACACAATTCCTTCCAAAGTTCGATCCTACATGTGGAGTGCCTTGTGGCACTTACTGCAATACTCTGCTCATATGCACATGTTTCATACCAGTTCATGTCAGATCTGACCCTTTCCTGGGTTTTTCTTACATCCCAGCACACTGAGATGTCTGTAAAACAGCAAACCTGTCCAGGGTTTAGTTGCACAATTCTTTCTTTAAAGAAAGGTAAGTTAATTTCTGCAACTGGTCCTGTGCTAAGTTTAGTCCCAGGCTAAGTTAAAGCCCTGTGAGATAGGCTGCCTCACTCTGCAGAAAATTACCAACAACAAGACTCCAGACTTAGCACATGCCATACAGGAATTTACTTATAAATTGATTATCCATTTTCTTGCATGCGCCAGAAGCTGTGGCTACAAGCTCCCTGAGTTTCTACAGATGTGGGAGCTGTTGTCTGAAACAAGGTAGAGTTTTGTGCTGGAAGTATGAGGAATTAGTTCTGTTTTTGTCAAGTTCAGTGCTTAGAGGAACTAGGTATCCCTGCTTTCTACAGGGATAAGATACAATTTTGTTTATGAGATAGCACACATAAATTTTATAAATTTATAATTTCTATTTTTAAATGGATACATTTTATATATTCACAAATTTCTAGACATTTATGCTGCTCAAAGCTCTGAAGCAGTAACTTGTTTGTGGGACAGCCTGCTCTATGGAACCAAAAAAAATGCAGTGGAGCTGGTGCTAACATAATTCCTGATATTTCCCTTGAATCTTATGTAGGCAGTAGCCTATGCAGCTGTTCAGATCCATAAAGCATGGCCTTGTGCAGGTTTACTTTATTCTGTGCAAGTGCTGCAGGGCAGCTCCTGTAACTACAGGAGACCTTTCCCATCAGTGGGTGATTACAGACTAGCCAGACACTAGTCTCAACCCTGCAGACTTCCACCCCCAGGGAAGCCTGTGGCTATACATAACCATTTGCTGTAACAGGGTATATGCCCATACCCCTTCCCAACTGCTGTATGTTCTGTGACAGCAAGTTATAAAATAGTAGCTAGACTATCTGTGGAGTTGCATTTACTTTTATTTTCCAGTCTTTTTTCATCCCCTCTGTTGTAACCTAGCTGCAAATGAATAAAGTCCAATGTATAACATAATATAAGGAAAAAAAACTCTTGTTGTGAAATAGGATATCAAAACATGTTTTCTATCTGTTTAAAAAATTACTCTGGGAGAAAAATTATTTCATGGTGACCATGCGGTATTTCTGAGAATGCATTTTTGATAGCTTTGTTTTTGCTTTCTAGGTATATGCCAATTGGTATCGTGTTTTTAATTGCTGGGAAGATAATAGAAGTTGAGGACTGGGAAATCTTTCGTAAATTGGGTCTTTATATGGCTACAGTAATAAGTGGGTATGTAATTTCTTAAAGATGGAATTGTATGTATGCAGTTTTGGAGCTTAGTTGGTTACCACTCAATTATTCACCACATCCAGTCTTCTGGGTCAGAGGCAAAAATTCTCATCAGTGAAAATTATATGAAGATATGTGAGGTTTGAATCCACGTTTTGCTGGATGCATGTTTTGTTTTAAAAAGTCATTGCCTTGCATTCTAAAAAAAACAAAATCCAAAAGCAAATTCCTTTCTTGTATTTATTGTTTCATCTTCACAGCTTGAAAATATTGTTGTATTAAAGGTGAGATTATTAATTATGTCTCATTGGGGCTTGCCAGCCTATCAAACATACACAAATATGTGGATTATGTTGGGAACCTCTATGGAATTTTTGGGCCCAAGGTGTTGCCCAGACCAAACTCTCTGCTGAATACAGATGCACAGTAAGAGCAGTGCACAATAAAGGATGCCAAAGAGACTGATCCTTTCCCTCCCCAGTACTGAGCAGACAGCTGACATCAAGATGAGCCCTGGTGATTGCACTGTTTGCTAATTCCTCCTTCAAGGTTAAGGTAAATGGTGAGGCTGCAAAAAGAGAAGTTGCAATCTGAATAACATAGCCAAGCATCAGAGCTTCTTTTCTGTTCTTTTTTCTTAGCAGTTGTCTGTGTAGAACAGTCTGGGTGGAGGAGGTTCACCTGCACAGTGTGGAACCTTTCAGCAGTGGAACTTTAGAATAACTTAACTGCTCCAAATGATGATAGGTTATAATACCAGATTATTATATATCTCTGAAGACTATCCTACAAAGGACTCTTTTGTCAGATAAATGGATATTACAGTCCAAATAAGATAAATGCACTTAAATTTCTCTTTCCAATTCAGTGAAGCATAGCCTTCTAGTCAGTCTTGGTCCATTACCTTAGCATCCACTCCTATAATTCCTTCAGTATACTAAGGATTTGTATGTTTCGTCTAGAGGAAAGGTCCAAAGTAGTTCAAGAGTTTCTTTCCCCGCACTTCATGCATTGGCATACTATTCTTCAAATGTCATTCACACACTTTCTGACAGCCAAGCAAAGATAATATATTAGTCTTAAATGCAAACTACTTTATAAATAGTCAAGCAGGATCTCTGGGGTTTTTGCATTAATCTGTGCTAGATAAGCACATTTGTTTTGTTTTATTCATAAGCCAGTATGTTTGGACTAGCTGTTTGAAAATCAGAGATAAAATTTCTTTCTAAATAAGAATTACTGCTCCAGAAATAGCACTGATTCATGACTTTTTCAAAATGTTACAGAGATGAGTGCAACTTATGTTCATCTAATGCATTATGCAGTTTTTTGTGAGTATTTGTTTGCACTTGGAAAATAAGTCAGATTTTTACAGGTTTCAAAGGCTGATATTTAACAAGAGAAGGTAAATCTATTAAGATTCTAATATTTTCTATACAAATTATAAATGACACCCCAACCACAAGCTAGATAGAAATCATAGATGGAAAGACAGTGTATTACTTCTGCAGGTTTTCTATGGTATTAACTCCAGTTAATTCAGGGGAGGAATATGTTGAATGGATTACTACTGCCTTTTGACTTTGGTTTTACATCATATAGCAAGTTTGAGTTTTAGATGTGATAGCAAGTTTTATGACTATTTACCTATCAGTTACTGGTTACAGGTTACTATTTGTACTGTGACAAGGCAAATCTTCCTTAAGATGTGTGTGAAGACACAGTGCCTTCTCCAAAATGCTTTGATTGCAAAGTAACCTGCCATTGCATAGCCTCCTGTTTAGCTGGTAACCGTTGGTTTGACAGGCACAACAATTTTACCTAGATCCCCAGGTGACATCAAAAACATTAGTGAGCACCTTTGCATTCTTGGAGAGAAAAAGTATCTGTTCCTCCAAACTTGACACCATTTTCCCTGGCGGGTGCTCAGGTAGATCTCTGCAGCATTTCTGCCTCCTGCAGAGTAGCCTTCCATGAGTGCTGCTCAAGGCATTGTGGATAAGGGCTAACAGCAGGGTATTGTCTGCAAAACTGACTATCAGGGAGTGCATGTTGTAATCAGATCACAGGAGCAGATATGGACACACAAGGCTATAGGCTGCAGGGAAAAGGTGCTTGTTCTACATTTTTCAGTCTGCAAGAATACCCTTTTTTCATACTTCTCAGGAAAAAGGAGAAATTTTGCTCTTTGTTAGGGTTTCTTAAAAACTGCTGTTCCCACCATCATTTCAGTTTTCATTCTTATGTGTTTGACCCTGTCTGCAGTGTATTCTGTTCACTGGTGTCTTCTGTAACTGCTTATCATCCTCTCTTTAAGCTTGAACCTAAAAATAACAGGTTATCTTAAACATTTCTTGTGTTCCTTATCAAAATAATTGTCTTATCCTCTGCTGTCTTTCCTTTAACCTCCCTAACCAGCTCATCTTCTTCCTGACTTAATTATTCATGACCTTTCATAGCCTCAGCTGTACCAGCACTCATCCACCATTGTCTGCAGCTCATCTCAGTCGCAGTGTCTCATTCAGGTCACCATCAGAGAACAGACTTCCCCCAGTGTCTTTGGTGCAATTTGCCACTAAGTATCTCAAGTCTCTCACGATTAATGATGAGGACACATTAGAAGTTACAGCAGAGGAAAGTCAAAATGGAGACATAATTTAAGTGCCAGAGGGAACTCAGGCTGAAGTGGGAAAAAAAAAAAAAAAAAGAAGAAGAAGCTTTTTTTGCAGCAAGTAGACTCTCCGTGCCTGTGCCTTTGTCTCTTCTGAAAGCAGCAAGGCAGCTACATCCCTGTAAGAGATATTCCTATATGGAATGGCAGCTTGGGATTCTGAGGGACAAGATTCTTCCTAACTTAAAAAAGAATGCTATTAGAATTTCTATACTCAATTACTGATTATGATTTTTGGTATAAAAAATTCTGCTGCTTGATGATAATTGCATTTTATGAAAAAAAAATTGCTTCAAATTTGTTTCAGGAAAAACAGTAGTAGCAAGCAGATACAAAAAATACTATATTTTGAATAATGTGTTCATGCTGCTACTAAAAAGGTGCAGATCTAAATTTTTCAAATAACTAAGTCAGTATGCTTTTAGACTTAGACATACTTGAAATGCTTACTCTCATTAAAATTTTATTAAGACACCAAATGACACCCATACCACTTTATTTTTTCCTATATATTCTGCAGAATTCAGTTTATTCTCAGGCATGTCACAAACCTAGCAATTTATACAATGTTGCCTTGTGGTGGTGCATGTATAAATTGCTAGATTTCTTTCTAGAGTTATTTGTAACATTTTATCAAGATATGTTCAATTTTACTAAACATGTCATATGATTCTACAGTTCTACAATATGTTCCCATACAGAATGAAAACTTTAATTCCTGTTCCTTTTAAAAAGATTTTTTTTCCAAGGAAACGAATATGTAGGTTTTGTGGATGATATTTGATGCTGTTGTGGATTTCTGTACTGTGACCACTGGTCTCTTAATTGTCTGGTTTTGGCCAAACAAATGGTACCATGATTTACTGCTATCTTTATCAACTGTGCCAAAACATAAAGCATTATTACAACACAGGAATGTGCACATTAACATTTTGTGAGGACAGAATGAAAATTCCAAGGTCGTAGGTGACAACAGTTTTTGGGTTTATGTTTCGAGGCTATGTGACAATTTATTTTCATGAAAAGCTGATGTTACTATAATTGCAACCTTCAAACATAGGGAACATTCACAGACCCTTCAAATACATTTCATGTCAAACGTACTTACAGCAGTCGGTTTACCTTTTACCTTAATGCCCACAATCTCTGCATTCATGTGCATTCAGGATTATTGCACAGTGTTCAAAATTAATGCATAAGTTGAAGGATGATTTTGTCCCTGAGACCTATACAAATGCCCAGGTAAATACATCTGAGCTGCTAAAGTCAAGAGAGGAAGTTGATCTTCTGTGAGTCAACCCACTTAATTTTAAAAATTGATAGTTTCAAAATACAGTATTTCAGCATCTTCCAACATTAAAAATACTTAGACTACATATATCTCATTTAAACAGTCTGAAATACCTCACCACATTTTAATTGTAGACCTGAGTTTACACAGTTTTCCCCAGAGCAGATGTGGATTTTTCTAAAGGTCCATATTTAAAGTTTCTGCAGAAAGATGTGCATTTCAGCTGTCCCTGACTGGAAAGCATGTTTACCTTTATTTCCAAAACATGTTCTGTAATAAGGGTAGACAAACTGAGAATAATACTTTGATTTGGTTTTCTGATTTGTCTCTGGTTTGCATTGTAAGGATTTGGCCAAAGAGTGAAGTGTTTTAGTGTTGTTTCAAATCACTCTCTGCACATCACTTTAAATATTAGGTATTAGTTTAGGCTTCTCATTTTTATCAGTTTAAAATTATTTCCAAGTCAATTCTTGCTCAGCTTAGGAAAAAGAGACAAGTCATATATGGTCTCTCTCTCCTTTCCAAAAGGAAGTGTAAAACAGTATTAGTTTGCTTTTTATTAACATGACATTCTCTCTAAATTTTCCACCTAGGTGTCACTGAAGTCACCTTTAGTGTTTCGTAAGTATACTTGAGGACAGAGCTGGGTACTTACTATCACCATCTTAGTAAAGACAGACAATGACATGGATCTATTTGTTTAACTAGTTGATTTTATTTTGCAGACTTGCAATCCATTCCGGTATAATACTGCCGCTTATCTACTTAATAATAGTAAGGAAAAATCCTTTTCGTTTTGCCATGGGGATGGCTCAGGCACTTCTGACAGCCCTCATGATCTCTTCCAGGTAAACAAAAGAAACATCTTTTCTGTAATGTACCTAGCAGTAATTGCACAGTCTGTTCTCTGATTTTATTGGTATTTTTTAAAAAGCCCTGGTGTCAGCTGGACAGTTCTCCATCCCCTGGAGGCTGAAATACTGTTTTCATCATTATTTCTGCCATACCCAAAGGGCACTACAGAGTGTGTTAGCCTTACACCAAAGGACAGTCTGCCTCTCCCAGGAGGAGGCAGTTCTTTGCCATTCAGTTCATTAGCCACAGACTTGACAGCATTGAAGCTGCTGGACATATTTTGTGATTACGTATACCATGGCAATTTACCATGTATTTTGAGAACAACTACCACTTAGCTATTTCTTCCAATAATTAGCAGGTATAACAAAAGTTTCTTTGCTTTTTCATGGTGCAGCCTTCCTTCCTGCCTTAGATCTCTGTTTGAGTCATAAAGCAGATCATGCTCTGAGCAAACATAGTGGAAATAGTGTGTTGTTGCCTGCACTTACTTTATGTATTTCATTATGTGCCAGTTCAGCAACTTTGCCTGTCACCTTCCGCTGTGCAGAAGAAAAAAACTTGATTGACAAAAGAATCACAAGGTTCGTTCTTCCAGTTGGAGCTACCATCAACATGGACGGCACTGCTCTTTATGAAGCAGTAGCAGCCATATTTATTGCACAGCTGAATGACTTAAAACTGGATATTGGCCAAATAGTTACCATTAGGTAAGACTAAAGCCATCACGTGCATTTTGTGGGAAGCGAGCTTTTTTGTGAATGGTAAATTAACTTTGGATACCCCATGGGAAAGTTTAAACTATAATTCACAGCACAAGAAATAACAAACATTCTCACTTCTTGATCCAAGGCCTAGCCACTGCAACCTGATGGGGAGGTAGGATGGGCCAGGATATGCAACTGGTATACCTTCATGTAATGAAAATTGTCATTTTTCTTCCCTGCAAACAGTCACAAACCTAACTCAGCCTCTACCTTTGATCCATCTCGTTTGCTTACTCGACATGCGTTGCCTGTTATTCTGCAGTTTAACTGTAGTAGCACATCAGAACATGGCTTGTCCTATAAGCTTGACACCCAACTTTGAGTAAATACTATTCAAGAGGAAAACTGAAACATTTAGGCACCTTTCCTGCAGTGAAATTAAACTATTTGTGCCAGAGAACAGAGTTTCTGTGAGTAACATGTATTCTGAATGCCTTTTCTGGGTTTTATTTGGGATTTAGTGTCACAGCTACGGCAGCCAGCATCGGGGCTGCAGGCGTGCCCCAAGCCGGACTTGTCACCATGGTGATTGTGCTGAGTGCCATTGGCCTGCCTGCCGAGGATGTTACTCTGATCATTGCAGTTGACTGGCTTCTGTAAGTTTTAGGCACCTCATATTTAATGATTTTTCCTTATCTTTTTTTTAATGTTTGCATAAGTTGCTTGAAAATGTGTGAGTCTGAGAAAAAAAAGCAATAAAATCATTTAGTTGCAGAAAATAGACAATTTATTCTTATGGCCAGGCTTGCTCAGAGTTGAATGCAGTAATGGCTTTGATTGTGAGAGAAGTCCTACTACATGGGTTGGCAGTGAATAACCTCACATTCAGAGATGCTTTCTGCCTTAAAGTAGTGGTCACTGCACTAATAAATCATGAGCATCATCCTCAAGACAGACAAATTTGACAGTACCAAGAAATGTCTCTAGAGTGTCAGAGATGCCACCACATTATGCTAAACACATACATCATTTATAAAAATCAAATGTAGCTGCAAACTGCAAAGCAAATAATATCCATACACTGGCAGTGGAGCACAACATGAACAAAGCAAAACTGACCTTGGATTCCACATACACACACATAGCAGGCTGTACACACATCTTTGCTGCCAGCACTACTTTGCTAGGGCTGTTCTTCACTGAGAGCACTGGCCCAGCCCTCAGTCAACAACCACATATGTAAATTTGGAAAGTGATTCTTATGCCTAATCCCAACCATATCAGAGCACTTCAAAACCTCTCAGTCCCATTCATCTGCTCTTTCTGGAGAGAAGCCTTTTCACCAGAAATCTTTTCTGTTCAAGTTACACCAGTGTGTATCTCTGCCACTTTTGCAAAAGCCTAAAGAATCACAGAGTGTATTCTGGAGGACAGAAGGACATCAATACTCAATTTGTCCCATGATACATGGGGTAACAGGATTCACAAGTTAATGAGTATAACTTCAGTTCTTTTGCCTCCTAAACTGTGTGAGCTTTAGTGGTCAGCTCAAGGTCTTTTTCATGCTTGCATGGATGACACTTCACTGGTATCAATCCAGTGATCTTAGTAATTTCATAATATTTGCATGTCTTCTTCAGGTTTATTTACATTCAAGATAAATGCCTTGTTGTTCCTCCTCCACCCTTTCCAATCATTTTCTTGAAGGATTTCTGGCAACAACCTATGTATTTCACAGATATATTTAATTTATTTGATTATAAAACTCAATTTTGCAAATAGAAGTGTCAGTCTCCACAAAATCACAGCTGTTGTATGGATCCAAGAATCAATTCAATTTATGTTTAAGCATAATGTCTCCAAAGGAACTAGTTCCATCCACAAGTACATTCTCTCAATCAGCTATCTGCAACACGGCCTAATAGTTTTGTTTGCTGTGCTCCATAGTAATTTTGTTTTCTCCAGCTCTCTTCTATTCCTACTGGGCATTTAATGTTTTTAAGGATAATGCAGATCAGTACAAACCACTGGCTCAGAGAAGGTATCTAAAGAGTCTAAGAACAGAACAAATGTATATTGGTTATTTTTCCAAAGTATTTGCCCAGCCTCCTGCAAATTGCAGAGCAGAGAGTTCTTGAGTTAGAAGTGATTTTTGCCTTCTTCTTCTGTGAATGCCTCATTGCTTTGGGACCCATGTTTCTACAAGTCCTGGGGAGATGAATTCCACATCCTAATGATGTGTTGTGCAGAGACATAATTGAATGTTGTTTGTTTTCATCTACAACCTAATAGTTTCATTTGATGCCCTCTACTTATCTTATGGGAGTGAGAGAGAAAAAGAACAGTACCCTATTTCTCAGTGCAATCATGACTTTATGGATCTGATCTTCACTCCACTTTAGAAGTCCATAGCTTTTGTGGGTTTTAGGCACAATATTAGTACATGGAAGGTACTTGTTCCACCATAAAACATACAAATAATTCAAAATATTTCTGGTTCTAATTGAGGCATTTTTCAGACTAAGATGTGTTTTGCTGTGTAAATTAAATTAAAGATTATTTCATATAGATGGGATCATTGCTAGTGCATTTTGCACCTCAGGAAATGGAATGCACATTTTGATGCCACGTAGATTATTAACACTTTGACCTTTTGTACTTATTGCCTAAAATGTATAATTTTGCAAACTATTTGCTAGTAGTGGCTCATTAACAACCCACTAGTTAATTCTGAACTTACCAAGGTTATATTACATGGGCTTGAGTAGTACTTCCACATGTTAAGTGACAAATAGAAAAATGAATAGAATAGTACTATTATAACAGATGAGTTTCCAGTGCTGTTGATTTCCTCACTTGTCACATTGATCCTACTAGAATCTTTACTGTTCTCTCTTCCTTTCCCTATCATATATTTTTGTTGCACATGGAAAACTTTTTTACCACTAGAATTCAGCAGTTGTAGAAGTATTGCGAAATATTGTTACTATATCCACCTCAGTGTCTCTGCACAGAAAGAGAAATTTCTTCTGCCAAAGAGCCTTTGTAGTACTCTGTAGGTGAAAAGAAAAACAGGGAAGCATGGCTTTCCACTCTCCATACCATACTTCCACATCGATTTTCAAACTTCGTTATGTTGCAAAGGTGGTTGTTCCTCTGCCAAGTAGCAGCAGGTTTTTTAGGCCTGCATGTCACATTTCTGTCTGGAGAAAAATCAGTAGTGCAGGAGTATTGTATTCCTTTAAGTGACCTGTTCAGTACCAGTTTGTACCTCAGCTCTTTAATGAGGAGAAGCTAGCAGAAGACAGGCCTTTCCCTTTTCCAGGTTTGGGCCAGAATACTGGAGATACTGGGCTAGGTGCTCTTCTGGCTAAGACATGACTGTTAGAATGACAAAAGGCACAATGCAGACTCTGCTGCTGCACCCCAGAGTCTATCATTACAAAACAATTACATTACAGAAACATTACAGAACAAGCTGTGTAGCATACTTCAGGGGCCTGAGAGGTGAACTTTCCAACATTTTGTAAGGCTATGCCACAGTACTGGAGTTACCTGCTCTAACAGACAAGTGACATGACTTTCAGTTTTGCATGCCTTATACAAAATCATTTCCCATGAAAATTACTCCAGGCTTCTTTAAATACCTGTGGGTAAAATTCTGTTTCTTGTTTCAAAAGACTATTTTCTTTTAATTGAATAATTACCCAAATCTGCACTGGGAAGAAAACAGCTCTGCATGAGCTAGAGTACCTTACTTTTATTAAAAGGATTTTATAAACAGCTGAATAATATATCTGACAACATTTTTGTTCAATAGGGATCGATTCAGAACAATGGTGAATGTCTTGGGAGATGCCTTTGGCACAGGAGTAGTGGAGAAACTCTCAAAAAAGGAGCTGGAACAGATGGATGTCACCTCTGAAGTCAACATAGTCAATCCTTTTGCCTTGGAAACAGGAATACTTGATAGTGATGAAACACAGGCCAAGAAATCTTACATCAACGGAGGCTTTGCTATAGATAAATCTGATAGCATATCCTTCACACAGACATCCCAGTTCTAAAGCCAGTAGCTTTCACATAAAACAGGAGCACTAAGGGACATGGCCATATGCAATATCTCAAAAAGCTTAAAGGAAATTGAGAATGAATTACATCTCACTTACATTTGATTTACCACACAGACTCTGATTCTCCTTACCAGTTCTGCCCCTTATCATCTCCCTCAACAGTTTGAAGTCACCGTTGTTAGTCCTTACTGATAGGCTGAAGAAAAAGACAGTTGTAAAATACTTTTTTTTTTTTAGAATATATACTATTCCTGAGGCTGTGAAATGCCTCTCTGGAATCAGCATGCTCATAAATGGGTCATTAGCTGGGACAGCCAAATGTGTTTTACTCAGGAGTAGCACAGTGTTTCACACATTACCACATCACAAAGCACCTGTATGAAATCCCTTTTTACATCCTTGCCTTCTAAACAGGTTGCACAGTACTTGACAACTCCTGTAACTTGATCATTTGCCAAAATACTAATTTCTGCAGCTGAGGGGATACTACTTGCGTGATTCAGGAGAAAACAGACCAGAAGGGCCTTGAAATAAGTACATTTTACTGTGAATAGGGTTTCATTTTTCTTCAATTGTGAAATAATTAGTCACTGAAAGATGTCCAGTGTTTACGTAGCTAAGTTTCCTCATACCTTTCATGTGAATGCCAGCTGCTGGCATTAGCCTTCAGGTGTGAAATAAATTGCTCTGAGCTTGCTCTTCTGGCATTGGAAGAACTTTTGTAACATGACACTTTACCTGTTTAGGTCAACTTTGATGGCCTTCTCATACATTTCCATCAGAAACAGAAATAAGTCCATTTTCTGTTGTCTACCTATGATTTTAACAAAATATTAGTCAGCCCAAAAGTAAGCAAAGGTCATGAAGACAAAAGTGCAGAGTGCAAATTCTAAATGTTTCTTCCTTGCAATAAAAGCAGATATATATATATATATATACACATACATATACACACATATATCAAGAATATAGGAATGAGACCTTTCTCATAGAAAGAAGACACTCTCACTAAACTTCTTACACAGACTGGTTGTTTTTTTGGCTCCTTGGTTTAGTTTGTCAGTTGAACATGCAAGTTTATAGCTGCAACACCACTACAGTGCCAACCTGTCAGCTAAACTGTATCTTATGAACCATTTCTGGACCTAGAAAATCATGTCCTCAGGTGGCTTGCTGTAAGATAAGAAGCACCGAGAACTTCCGCATTAAAAATCTCCATTTTCTATAACATTTTATACAAGATTTCCATGGTGCAAAAATCACTCTCTCAAGGGAGGAGTTGCTGTAACAATTTTTTTTCTGCCTTGCACATTGAAGTAGTTAGCTGTTTTATATATAAATTAAACTGAAATTCATATACAGTTATTTCTTTGTGAATAAGCTTGTGGTAAGCATAAAATCACATTCATTTGCTAACAAAAACCCTCCAAGTACCTGCAGTGTTATATACTCAATTCAGTCCTACACTTTTGTATTTAGACAGACCAGAAGTGTGCCAAAGAGAACTGATTAAGAAGAAAATATTTACTGTAGATTTTGATAAATTGCACCTTAAATTAATGAGACATTATACTGTATTTAAATTTAACATCATAAACTATACGAAAACATTAATATAAGTATTGGTAAATTTATACAATATAAAGAAAATTCACAGGTTGAGTAAATCAATCTTTTACCTTTTCAGAAACAATATGAGACAGTCTTTATTTGTGCAGCTTTGCTTATGAGAGGAAAAACCCTACCAGTTTCCATAACTAGCCTATAATCTATGCCTTGTCTTTAATGAGCTTTTTAAGTCACCCTTTTATGATCACCTTATTATGTAGTCACCCTGTTAATGATGTACTGTGAACAGTGTTCCTAATGTGTTATAAATAAATAATTTCTCTCTTTACTCTTGTTTTAGCCTACTATCTTCTCCTTAAGAATTCCTTTAGCTATAACAAGAAAACCAAACCCCATTGAATTCAGGATTTATGTTATTGTCTCTAGTGATTTAGCTGTAGTTTTGGCAAGAATTACAATTCTTCTCTCTTCCTCCAATAAAAATGTATGCTTAAGAGCAGAGTGCTGAGATTGCAAGAAACCCCTCTAACTACAGATGGTCTGGATTTGGAGTATGCTATTATTAAACACACGCTAAGCAGGCGATTGTTTACCTATAACTTATTTATTTCGATCAGATTCAACTAAACAGGTGTTGATGGTATTGTTTTGCTATCTACTCACAACCAAGACCAAACTATATGCTGAAGATCCTTTTAAGTCCAAGGATGCTTTTCTTTACACAGTATTGCAACTATGTGTCTTCTATATATGTGGAAACACCCTGCTTGAGCAATGCCCTCCTCTTTTCCATAATCTCCTGGTCTGGAAGATTTGGAGAGTTGTGAAGAATCCCTGTTAGAAAGGCATCTGCAGATTTTGGGCCTTTACACCATGTTGTTATGTTCTTGTAGGGGTTTTGGGCCTGCAGAAGCTTATCACAGGATTGAGCTCTGCACTTTGAATGGTGTTTGTGACTTTAATTTAATTTGACCTGGAGGACCAGGTTACCCCCACACCCATCTCTGCTGAAATACTTGGGGACTTTTGGTTGACTTTTAGTTTTTAGCTTTTAACTCTGAGCAAAGAAAGCACTTGCACATAAACATACACAGGTCTGTCAACACACAAAGGTCAGATATATCAGTTCCACAAGATCAAAAATTGCATAAAAACCATCATGACACGTGCAATTCCCTTGTTCTTTAACATTCTCTGATAGGAACAGAAATTGACCAGTGGTGCATGGGCAGGGAGGAGGCAGCCAGTGGACCCCCATGCTGGGACACCACAGGATCTGTGCCCTCATCCTTCCATCACCATGCAAACCCTGTCTGCGTCACTTGCACCTCACAGGGTCAAAGTCTTCAAGGTGCCCGGTGACCCATGGGGACCCTTAGCCCGGTGACCTGCCCCAAACCCATGGGGACCTTTAGCCCAGTGACCTGCCCCAAACCCATGGGGACCCTTATCCCCGTGACCTGCCCCAAACCCATGGAGACCCTTAGCCCGGTGACCTGCCCCAAACCCATGGGGACCCTTAGCGCCATCTAGCTTCTAGCTGGAGACCTCCAGTGGAGATGAGGACTTCCTGGGGACAAGGAACTCTGGGCACTGGTATAGGATCCTGTCAGGCCAGGGACCTTCATATTCTCAGGGAACACTGAGGGTCATGAGTGGGTGACATCCCCACACTGAGGTGGCCCTGTTCCCAGCTTCATGACCCTCTACTCCGCTCAAATGCACCTGCTGTATCAGGGTCAGGTCCAAGGTGTTAGAAGCACTCACAGGTTTCTCACCAGAGGAGAGGTGATTTATTTAAAATTTGAGCTGTAAATCCTGGTTACATCAAAGCAGATCTTAGGCACAGCTGCCTTCCCCCTGCATGTCACCAGTGGCACAGGGACTAGTGGGAGCTCTGGGATTGAACATACTGGAAGCACTAGGATGGGGGAGCTGGGCTGGCCGTGCGTGGTAGGACACGCTTGATGGCAGCCTGGGAGGGCATTCTCATTGCATGTTGTCAGTGGGCACTGGTAGCACTGAGATGAGCTATACTGGGAGTCCTAGTGTAGGAGTACTGGCAGCACAAGGCTGAGGGTACCAGGACCACTGGGCCATACTGGGATGGGAGGCACTAGGGGCAATAGGAGCAGTGTGTTTTGGGGATGGTTTGGGGCCTGGATGTGCTAGAGCAGGCATTTTTGGGGGAGTATTTGTGGTCCATGATGGATGTTTGTGGGCCATGGACTGGTTTTGGGGACTATTTTGGAGGTTTCAGGGTCATGGGGCAAAGGCTGCCCCACAGAGTGGCTGCACCCCTCCATGTCTGAGCAGTGGAGGTGAAGGAGGTTTGGGAGTTCAGTGTGATGCTGGAGTGGAAGTCCCCTCAGGATGACAGCAACTCCAAGGGCACCCACTATATTGTGCAGAAGGTGATGGGGAAACCTTCACCCACTGCCTCCCAAATGCCTCCCCTCAGAACCTCCACATGGTGCCTGGGTCCTCTCTTGGTTGTGAGGAGACAGCGTCAGTGTTCCACTTCTGGCCTTGGGGGGAACCCCAGACACGTAGGTCTCCTCCTGGTTGCAGGGGGCCACCCAGACATCTGCATCCCATCCTGGTCCCGGGGGGCCATCTGGGCATCTGGGTCCCCTCAGGGAGGGCACACCAAAATCTGGGTCTCTTTGGGGAGCTGCCCAGATACATGTCCTCTCCTGGTTGTGGTGGGCACCCCAAACACCTGGGAGTTTTTTGTTTTAGGGTGCCACCTGTCCTCTGCTTCTGAGAACCCAAAGGGGGAGCAGGTGTGGACACCAGCTCTCTTTGCTGCCCCCACATCCAGCTGCCTGGGTCTTTCTAGGATTTTGAGACTGTCCAGGGGGTCCCTAACTCAGGTCACGTGTCCACGTGTGTGTGTGTGTGTCCAGGCCTGCCACTCGAGTTCCAGCATGACCCTTGCTCAGCCCCATGGCTCAAAGCACCATGGCAGCTGTATCACTGCCCTCAAGAGTGCTGTACCGGGGCAGGCCAAGGTGGGGTGACACTTGAGGGGACGGAGGGAGTTGGGGTACCCCTAATGCTGTCCCTCCCAGCCCAAGGGGGAATGTGGATGAAGATCAAGGGGAGCAATGGATTTTTGGGGTTCATGTTTCCCCCATCCAAGGCGGGGTGGCTGAAAAACAAGGGTGCCATCAGGGAGGACTCCTTCAGCCAGGGGTCCCTGGCCCACCACAGCTGCAAACATGGGACTCTCTGATCTGTAAAAATTCCCTTCCAATCCAGCCTCTTCCATGACTCCGCGACAACCGGCTGCCAGGGCCAGGCGTTACCTGGCAACAAGCGACGCCACAAACACAGGCACATGCAACCGGTGCTCAGGAGAAGGCAGAGGAAGAGGAGGAAGGAGGCTGCTGGCTGCCCACTTTCCTAGCTGCAGCTTCCTTCCGAGCACGGAGGAAGGACAGGTGCCGTGTTTTCGGGCAGGGCAGCAGCCATGGGCTCAGTCAGCTTGTTACAGCTGCTGGATGACGCCATCGGGACGCCCGAAGTCAATGTCAATTTAGAGGCGCTCCGCAAACTGCTGAAGATCATATTGGGACACCTGAGCCTGCTGGGCCTGCAGGACGTGATCCCCCAGGAGGGGGCCCAGGAGGCCGCGCCCGCCCCGGGGCAGAGTCATCCCGCCGGATTACGCCCCGGCACAGAGGCTGGGGCACGGGGCGCAGAGCGGCCGTCCCAGCAGCCGCCCGGGAAGGACGAGCTGCAGGGGACCTGGAGCAGCTCTCCCGTCACCTCGGTGGCTGCCGACATGGGACAGATGGAGAAGGCTGAAGCCAAAGAGAGTGGCATCTCCAAGGTAGAGGCTTTTCCCACCCCTCTCGGTGCTCCCCGCAAGACGCCCCCTCCTCTGGGGTCTGTGCCCTTATACCAAGGTTTGGTTGAAGCCCAAGCTCCGAGCAGCATGTTGACTTTCATTGTGGGAAAGGGAGGGAGATTTGGAGAGAAAATCTGAAACACTGTTCGGGGTGCTTTGGGTCTTTCCCACGTTGGGTAAGCCGGATCCCTCATTGATCTCGTTACGGAGATCCTTGACCCAGGGTGACCCAGGGTGTGCCATAGGCTCCCCAGGACAGGGGTAGGAGTCTCTGGGGAGCCACTTGCCTGCGGCTCACCCCTGCCACCTGTCTCTCCTAAGCCACGGCTCTCTCCCAGGATCCCCTCAAGGAAATGGCTGGGACTAAGGCCGACATGGGAGACGAAATCCAGAGGATCAAGGAGGCACTTGGCCAGGTGAGCTGCCACCATCAGCCTGTTGCAGGTGTGAGACAGCAGCCAGTGACCTCTCTGTGTGCTGGAGGTTCAGCTGCATCCGGTCGTGCCAGATGAATGGAGAGTGCTACCCACATTGCCCAGCTATCTGGCTGTGCCCCACAGACTATGGTGCAGGCAAAGGTCCTGCAGGTCCCCGGGACCCTCCCCTGAGGTTCAACCCCCCCACCCCCCTCTCCTAGACCACGGATCTCTGCAAGGATCTCCGTAACGAGATCAATGAGATGAAGGCCACACAGTTCCGCATGGGAGAAGGCATTCGGATGATCCAGGAAGCACTTGGCCAGGTGAGCTGCTGCCTTTGGGAGGGAATTGGGCCCTTCCTGCCTCCCTGCTTCTCAAGACCTTGTCCTGCCATCCCTGCCCTGTGACCGTGGGTTTCACCCACTGTGAAGGTCACTGGGAGGGAAGAGTGGGAAGGGTGTCCTGGGAGGGAAGCATGGGAACTCAGCCTTGCCCACTAGAAAGCCCCCACCTCTGCCTGCAGATCAATCTAGTAGTACAGGGCCAAAGGGTTGCTGAGGCACTTTGAACTAAACAGCCCTGAAAAAAGGGAACATGGGTGCTGGGAAGGAAAGTAGGTAAAGATCTACCAGTGCTTGGCAGCCACAGCCTGCCCAGGGTCTCTCTGGCTTGGGCCCAAGCTCAGTTGTGGATGTTCCTGGGTCCTGACTGCAGTCTCTCTTCTCACCTCACTCCAGGGGAACCTCCAGGATGCTGCTGGCCAGCCACCGGTCCTCCATGACCAGCCTGCCCCTGCCAAGCCCCACACTTCGGATATGGACAAGCTGTGGCAGAGCCCTGGTACCTAGAGCACTACCCCTGGGATGCAGGCAGGGACCCCCAGTGCCCCAAGTGGCACCACTGGGACACAGCCTGGTTTCCAAGCAGGTCATCCAGCTGTGGAGAGCATCACCAGAGACCTGTCTGAGCTCCAGGGCCAGATGTCCTCCCTGCAGAGCCTGGCCAGAGACCTGCAGGGTGAGAAGGAGAAGGTAAGCTCATAGCAGTCCCTAAGGGGGCTGCAAGGATGCCAGGGGGAGTTGGCAGGAAGGAGGCAGGCAAAGGAGAGCATGGAGTCCTTGTCCTGACTCTGCCACTACCACTCTTCCCAGATCAGAGAGCTGCAGGATGCCCTTGGAAAGTTGGGTGTGACTCTACCCACATGCGAAGGGGATGGCACCAACCAGATTCCCCTACAGCTGGAGTAAGAGGATGGGGAGAGGATTTTGTATCCTATGGGGCTGCATGGGAGCCGGGAGGTATGGGGGGTGGCAGTGCAGGAGCATCAGGTTTGGGGAGCAAAGCTCACCTCCCAAGTGGCTTTGTGGAGGCTCAGCCTGCCTGTGCCCTCATCTTGTTGGCTAGGTCTGCACTGCAGGAGATTAAGCAGGAGCAGAAGGAGCTGAGAGAGGAGCAGGATATTACCAAGGCCACACTGAAGCAGCTGGTCACAGCTGACCAGCTTCAGGAGCAGGTGAGATTTGGAGGCAGTACTCCAACTGTTGTCCTGAATTTCAGGCTGCTCCTTGTGGGGTTCCTGGCCACATTACCTGCCTGGTCAGGGCCATCTGGCCACCAGGTTCTGCTGGCTGCATTCATTCTATCTCAAAATCGATTCCTTCTCCCCTTTCTGCAGCTGATTGAGCTGAGGGCAATGATGGGGACTGTGGAGCAGCAGCAGGGAGACACACAGGCAGTGTGCTCTGACCGCAGCTTGGACAACAAGCTTGTGAGGAAGCTTCTACACCGCTGTGAAAGGCTCCAGAAGCAGGTGGACTCCCTGGTGCCACAGCAGGTGCAGAGGTCACTGCCAGAGAAGACCCAGGTGGGCAGCTGGCAACATGGAGGGGGCGTGGGAGGCTGTATCAGGACCCTCTGTCTTTGCTCACTGTAATGCAGAGCAGCCCCTCTGAGCTTGCCCCCGGTTTCGTTTGGATGGGTTGGCAGTATGGCAGGAAATAAAAGCCTTGATACAAATGTCCGGCTGGCACTGAGGGCTCATGGCTGATGGCCAAGTAACCCAAATCTGTCCCTGAGGGCAGCCAGACAACCCTTGCATGGCACTATCTTGTCATCTTTCTCCTTGGAGCAGGATGAGGAGCTGCTAAAGAGCATCCAGGCCACCGTTGTGCGGGTGGAAGGGGACTGCGAGCAGCTGGGCTACGTCACTGGGAGCCTCCGGGATGACCATCGCCAGCATCAGAAAGATATCGAGGTTGGTGGCTGGACCCCCACAGGGTCAGAGTAGCCCCCAGGCACACCGAGGCTGGAGACTGCCAGAGGTCTGATCCCCTGCCCACCTGCTCGCACCCCTCTGTTGGTTCAAATGGCCTTTCCCAAAGAGCAGGGAGCATTGGCTGGCCAGAACACAGCTCTGACCCTGCTGCAGTGTCATGAGATGCTTTCTGTATTGGAAGGCTCTGTTCCGGTCCCTGGAGGGTCTCGAGAAGAAAGCAGACAAGGAGGACCTGCTGCTGCTGGTATGGTCTTGAGACGTCCATCTTCAGCCAAGGGATCTTGGGGATCTTGGGCAGGGTGACAAATGCCCTTTGCCCTTTGGGTGCTCAGTGGTAAAACTGGCCTGGATGGGGAAGGGGGAGGGTGTGAGTACTTCCAGACTGACTGCAGATCCCTTGCTAGGTCCCTCTGTCTCCCTCTTTAGGTCCCTTTGACCCCATGGGAGTGATGGGGAAAGCAGGCCACACAGCCCTGAAAGGGGCACGATGGCCCCACAAGAATGTTTCTGCCTCTGTCCCCAACACATACTGGCCCTGCCTGTTGTACCTCTACCCTCTCCCCACCGCTCTCCTGCCTTTCCTCCCTGCTAGAAAGTGGACAAAGCTGCCCTGGGCAGCAAAGTCAGTTGCGCCCATTTTGATGCAAGCATGGAGCATCTGGAGGAAAGGATGCGGGAGTTGCTGAGACGGGTGTTAGGTCAGGAGCAGCGCTGGCAGGAGGCCCAGCAGCGGTTCAGTGATGCCCTGAACTCCAAGGTGAGGGGTGCCTTATCCTCACGGTACAAAACTGGCTCCTTGGGCGCTTTGCAGCCTGAGGCAGCATCCTTCTGAGGTTTCCTCCCCCTGCTGGCTTTTCCCTGGGGACTACCATGTTCCATCCTGGAGCAGCTGGTTAAGGGGTGTATCTGTCCACAGCTGAATCGCCTGGAGCTTGGACCTTTCCAGAAGCAGCTGGAGGATACCTGGGCAAAGATGATTAAAAATCTCAAGGAGGAGTTGACAGTAGAGATTGACAACGCTGCTGGAATTAAAAAGTGAGTGCAATGGAATGGTACTGGCTTTGGCAACAGCACTGGCCTCATTCCTTCCTGTATGGTACCCTGGCATCAGAACAATGTAGCCAACAAAACGCAGGGATGCTGGCAAAGCAGCTACACCTTCTTCACCCATCTATATCAGGTTCCCCACATCAAAGGAGGTACAATAATGGGCATCTGCAGAATGGAGCTGTCCAAACCAGAACTGGGGTGTGGGTGCAGAGGTTCAAGGATGGAGGACAGAGGGTTGTTCAGCTGGGCAGGGGTGCAACACATGGTGCCACAGGCCTCAGTCATTACCTGCCCACCTTGGCAAGATGCAGGGGAGTTGTAAGCAGTGATAAGGTGATGACACAGAGGGAAGGGCTGGTTTGGATGACACTGTGGGTGCCTACACTCTTCCCCATATATCCCTGCCTGCTCTGGGTAGCTATGGGCCACAGTCATAGTTCAGCGGTGCCAGTGCTGCCAAGGCAAGCTGGTCTCATTGTCCCCTTGGGTTGGAAGAAAACCAGGCTCAACATGCCACAGCTCCCCCTGCAAACACTTAGGGTCCCTGCAGCAATGTGCCTGACACCTGTGAGCTGCTGGCTGTGTGCACTCCAGCCCTATCAGGAGCTCACTCAGCCTTTTCTCCTTAGGCAGCTGCTGGTCCCTCACAAGTGCCTGTCCTGCGACCGGCAGCTCAACATGCAAGTGCCTGGCCCGTGAGTAGCACCCGGCACTGGAATACCGGGGGGCTGCATGGGTGGGACAGGGGATGGGTGCTGGTGATGCCCTGCTATTTCAGGCACGGGGGTTAGACTCTGCTGAGGTGTCTGGAGGGTCTGACTCTGCTGAGCCCCCTCATGTCTTTCAGATGTAGAGTGGGAACCCCTGTAGGAACACCTCTCTGAGCGCAGCAGGCAGAGGGGTGCTGTGGGGTACAAGCCTATGGGTTTTGGTGCTCTGCCCCAAGCTGGGGTGGCTCGTTTTCCCCTTGTCACCCATGCATGGCTCCTGCCTTCCCCAGGCACATTGATATACTGCCGCTCTTTCCACCGATGCCAAGCAGCCATGCTGCACATCTCTCTACCATCACCACAGAGGAACAAGCACAACAGCACAGTCACAGGTAGGGGACATGGGGACCTATCACTGGCCTCTGGGATGCTGGATAGTCCTGCCTTGGCAAGGGAGATCTCTGCGCTTAATGGGGGACAGAGGGGGCCAGGGTGCCTGGGCAGGGCAGAGGAGCAGAGGGTCAGCTGTACTTGCCCCAGGTCTCTGGGCTTTTAAAGCCCCTACTGCACTGCTCCATCAAGCCATGGTCTCAGTGGCACTGGAGCCACATGTTGTCAGTTGTATCAGTCTCAGCCTGACCTCAGGCTTGGTGGGGATTCAGCACAGTGGACAGGCATGGGTTTCCTGCAGTAGTTGTAGGGGAGTCGGTAGGGACATGCATCAGTAGGGAGCACCCTCTGCCCCCCTCCCTGGCACAGTGGGATGAAGCCCAGGATACCACAGTGCTGAACTATGAGCATCTCACGCCCCATCCCTCAGGAAGGTGGTCAATAGCAAGTTCCTCAAGTCGCAGAGCTGCAGGGGTCAGGACACATCCAGTGCACCAGTCAAGGATGTCCTACACCTCTCCAAAAAGGTAGGGATGGTGAAGGGAAGAACGTCAAGGAGGAATAAGGCTGGGAGAGAGATGCTGAGCATCTGGAAGCCACCCTACCTCAGTTTCGTCAAGGAGAGATGCATGGGGAGGGTTGCTTGGGGATGCTGAATTAGGCCCCACATTGCAGCCAGCCATTCTCTCCTTCCCAGCCTGGCGTGACTGAGCTGCTGGGCATAGATCACCGCATGGATGGGGCCCAGGAGCACAAGCCTGAGGTGGCAAAGAGGGCACAGGATAAGCTGGGTATGGCCTGTCAGGACACCAGTGGTGGGGGGAGAGAGCACCAGCTGTTTGCTGGTGATGGGTGAGCAGGGCTGTCTACACACCTGGGCAGGTGCTCATGGAGGGTCTGGGGTCTGGAGCAGGCTGAAGAGGGGTGGAAGCAGGATGGAGGGGGGGTGACTGGCGGATGGGACAGCTGGTCCTTGGGTGTGTTCAAGATGGAGTGCAGTGTGCAAATGGCCCTTGCCGGTGTGGGAAAACAGCCCATATGTTGGAGGTCAGGGGCCAGTACCCTGTCCCTGAGAGTCTCTGGCCATGCAGATGCCCCTGGGCTTCAGGGTGCTTACCTCTGTCTTTCGCCCCCAGGCCCCACCACCTTAGCAGAGCACCAGCCAGCCTCAGGCCTCAAACATTGATCCCAGGCACTGCAGTCAGCTGGCTGGGACTGAAAGCTCAGAGCCCTGCATGAAGAAAAGACTGGGACAGCTGCCCAAAGGGATTTATTTTCAAGTTAATAAAAATTTGTAATCTGCTGTGTTTGAGAGCAAGACTGATTTCAAAACTAACCCTCCGCTTCAGAACTGCCACCCTAAAGCTGGGCAGGTGCCACAGGGAAGGGCGAAGTTTTTATGGGGTCAGGAGCAGGAGAGCTTGGGGTGAACCCTCAGGCTGGGTCATGTGGGTATGCAGGGGGTGTCCCTGAGCCAGGTCGTGTGGCTGGGGTTGTCCAGCCCATGAGCTGTGGAGGTGCAAGAGGTGTAGTCCCTGGGTTGCCCCCCCCCACCCATGCTGCTGGTGCCCCTGAACTGCACTTCAGTGAGGCTGCAGCAGTGCCATGCATCTTGGGGGAACTCAAGATGGGCCTGAGCAGCATTGCTCCCTCTCCCACATCAGGCTCAGGGCAGGGTTTAATATCATCATCATCGTCAGGCCCTGGGAACATAGAAAACCTGTGGGACCCTTGCAGGGGATGCTCATCTCCCTGTGGAATAGTGACGCCACTGTCATTGCTGTCCTCACCATCCATGCCATCCACTGTCCCTGGTGTCTGTTAGGTGACACTGGTGTCCTGTAGGTCCCTGGTGTCCCATAAGTGACAGTGACATGCAGCAGGTGCAGTTCCTACACCACCTGTCTCTCCCAAGGTTGAGGCCCTCAAGGTGTCCAGTGACATCACCCTTACCTGCTTCACATTTCCCAGCCCTGTGGAGAGGCCCCAATGTCATGCCGGGATGCTGCTCCCAGGTGGGACTCTCCAGGGGAATACGGACTGCCAGAGTTGGGGACATTAAGGGGGACTGATCTGTGGGGACAGGGATGTCAGGGGCATTGGGGATTTTAGAAGGTTGGGGACAACCACAGGGGTTTGGAGAAAACTTATGGGGACAGAGACCTCTGGGGGGCTGGGGCTGGTTTGAGTCCGGGAAACACCGGGGGTCAGAGATGCAGGGATGCAGGTCAGGGGTGGGTGTTTGGGTGCACAGGATCCTGACTGTCCCACCGAGCCCATGGTGCTCAGCACCCAGCAGGCCCAGCTGTGGGCACCCAAAGGGGACAGGGGCCATGCCTCTCTCCTCACAGCCCTACATGCTGGTGACCACTCAGCACTAGGTGATGGTGGATGGGTGAGGGGTCTTCAGGAACCAAAAGGTGGCCTGCAGGGTGTCTTTTTCCACATGGTGCTGGTCAGATGCCCCTGGACTTTGATCCAGGCAGTCACCACTGCCGGCACCATCCACCCCAACACCATTAGGACAGCATGCTGGGGGTCCACGGTGAAGAGGGGCAGGATGAGGGGTGCTGGGGAGCTGAAGGTGCTGGAGAAGGTTGGGGACATCTCACCCTAGCTGCAGGGAGTCAGGATGTTGAGGGGTGAGGATAGCTCGGGATTTGAAGTGCCTGAGGAACCCGTGGCTGGATGCCTGGTGCCAGGTGCTGTGGCTGGGTCCACGACCATCTGGCAGGTCCAAACCTGCTTTTGAAGACAGTGGATATTTACTCCAGAACGTGACCTCGTCACTGCTGGGACATTTGCAGGCAGCAGCATTTCTAGCACTGTTCTGGTTCTTTCTCTGTCTGACTCCTGTATCAGATGCAGCTGCTTTTGCAGCAATGTTATTTTTCCCCAATTTCATTTAAACCCATTGCCTCCAGAACGCCTCTGAAAACTTCATTAACAATATTTACTAAATTTTCTTCAGCCAAAATGTTAGTCATCAAAACCTCTTCTCTTCCACACTTAACAGTTCTCCTTTGCATGGATGAGCCCTGAGGAGCCAGGGGCTCTGCATGGGATGACATCCCCTCCCCATGTAGTGCTGGCTATGGGCACCTCCAGGAGGGAGAACAGACTTGCCAGAGCTCATCCACTGGCTCTGTCCTGTGTGAAGGTTACTGCAGTGTCTGTAAGCACGGGAACATGGGGGCAGGCTCCCTGGCCTTTGCTGAGCCCCTGGTAGGATCATAGATCCCTAGGAGGGTTGCATTGATGGATGTAAGGCTGGCTGGAAACCTGTGGGCAGAGAGCTGCTGAGGTGGGGGGCCACAGCAGGAGCTGGAGAGGAGATGTGGGAGCAGGGTAAGACATGGCGTTGTGGCCCCCATGGGGTCCATGATTTACATTCTGGGTGAGTGTAAGTTTACACTCTGGGTGAGGAGTGAGCTGGAGCACCTCCTTGTGGCCTGGAAACCAGAGTGCTTCTTCCTGACTCCTCCCAGGACACTGCATTTACAGCATTAAGCTGGTCTTTACAGTGGGCTTGGACCTGCTTTAAACCATCAGTGTCCTCCTACTTCTTGGCACCGTTATTTTATGGCCAGTCACATTAATCACTGCTGGTCAAGCAGAAGTGCCAGGAAATAGAAGTTCATTCTTCCCCACGGTTGGCTGTTGGGGACAGAGAGTGGTGAACCCTGGCCCTGACCCAGCAAATGTGTGCAGGGGGAGCAGGGGGTCATGGAGCTGGGGACGGACCCACCTCAACAAGGGTACATCACCCACCCCTGACCTGCAACACTGCATGTCATCTGCGTGCCTTAGAGGTTCCTGACCTCCCTGAGTCCACAGCCAGCCCCAGAGGTCCCTCCCTAATTCCTCAACCCCCCCATCCTAGTTGTCTTTGTTTTCACAGATCAATTTCTCCCTAAATATCTTCACCTCTGGCTGTACCCATTCCCTGGAGGATCCTTGGGGCAGCACTGCAGTGTGGCTCCTTGTTTAAGACACCAGTCCCAGGTTATGAGTGACAAAATAAATAGCTGAGCTCAATCAGTTTATTCTCAGTTTATTTAAAGACAAAGTTCAGTCCATCTTTT